>JARKIC010000586.1:0-234349 GCA_029378375.1 Mycena olivaceomarginata | reverse complement strand
CGCTCACTTCCTGCCGCCGCCGCTCTTGAGAAGGGATGCCTTCGAGCGCGGATTTGTCCACCAAACTCGCCCACGACTGCGATCCATGCAAAGGCATAGTTAGCAAGCAGCACAATATTAATCGCTGGACGAATAGGAACATACGCTGCCAAATGCAGGACTGTTTGAGCGCGATCCTCCGCTGCTGTCTGGTCTCTGTATGGCAATCGGGCCAGAGATGGTCGGCCGGCGGTGCTCCGCTTCGTTGGGCGTCTTGCGGCCCAAGAAATTCAAGAAACCCGAAGTCCTTCCTTCCGAACCCGCGCTCGCACTCGCTGGCATACCCGAAGGACTCGTGGGCGACGAAGGCATCGGATTCGTCTCGACAGAGGCCACCGAGAGCCTGTTCTGGTGGTGTCCGCGGTACGCCTCGTATCGGTCGAAGGCGTCGTCGAGCCTCGTCGCAGCATCCGGTTCCGGAATGGGCGGCAGTTCTTTGGCCGAAACAGACGATGAAGAGGATAAAACAGAGGAGCGGTCCGGGCTGCAGGCGGCGGTCGCCGGGGTGCTTGACCCTTCGAACGCCTTCGCACTGGTCGAGGCGGCGGTTGCACGTCTTTTTTGACGATGAGACCAGCGGCCTCGAGCACCAACTGGCGTTCATGTTCCCGTGCTGCGATTTCCGCCTGGGACTCTTCGGCGCTCCCCTCAAAAGACAGATAGTCCGAATCCGAATCCGATTCAGACTCGGAGTCGGATTCAGACTGATAGTCTATATCCACGCCTTCTTCGATTCGAGGCTTGGCGCTGATTGGCTCGCTGGCTATTGGAGGAGCTTCGATGGCCGCGGGACTCACGGACCGCACTGCGCCAGTAATATCGACTGAAGCATTTTTGAACGGTGCGCATAATTCCGAAACGAGTGCATTTAATTGTGGAGGGGGTACATGTAAATGAAACAGAAAAAATATATTTAGCCTGCGTATCGAGAAGGAAGAAGAGTAAATAAAAGGGACTCAAGGGGATTAGGTGAATTCACTAACCCTCAGCAACCTCCAGGTAGCCGGCGGGGACAATGAAGACCGCACCGTCCCGTTCCGCCTTCCACCACTCCTCATCGCTCGTGTCCACAATCGAGAGCGCCTCGCCGGCCGAGAAGGACAGCTCGTCTGAGTTGCTGGCGGCGTAGTCGTACAAGGCCTTGGCGTGCACTATACCACATATTATAACATCAGCATAAGCGTAGAGCAGAAAGGTCGTTGCGCACAGGCGTAATTTCTTGCACATATGTCTTCGGGAACATTCCCGCAGCCCCATCGCGCACCGACTTGGCATACCACCAGTCTCCACCCGTTTTAGACGGGTTGGCGACAAGGATGACGTTCTCTGCAAACGCTGCAATGTATCCAGTCAGCCTGTAGAACCCTAGCGAAGCCCCAGCAAGGCGACGGAGGCTCACATATATCGTCTGCACCGTCGCCTTCGTACGCATAGAGCGACCGCACCCTGAGTTCTATCGCCAAGTCAGCACCCTGCCTGCATACTCAAAAAAACCAGCACACCTGTGGATTTGTCGATATCCGCCATCAAGTCCGACGCAGGCTCCACCACGTTGATATCCGGCACCGGCGCATACGGCTCGTCGTACTCAGATTCCTCCTTCATCGGCGGCAGATGGTTGATGACAGGAGCCGGCACCGTATCTGACGCCAGTCCATTGTACCAGTCCACCGACTGCCTGTTATTGCTGCTTGCAGTGCTGCTGATCGTCGGCGGCTCGGGAATGGACATGGGCGCAGGGGGCGACACTGGGCGTGGTGCGGCGTTGATGTGCTCGGGGGGCGCAGTGTCGCCGATGACCTTGCCAGACACCGGCGGGCCGCTCTTGTCGACTGTGACCGCCTTCCTGAGCTTGAGACCGCCCTGGATCGACTTCATCAGCGCGCTGACGTCGCCTGGAGCCGAAGGGGGGGCAGCAGGGGCGGCGAACGGTGCAGGGGGAGCTGCAGGCGGCGGCGGAGGCGCAGGAGCGCTGGGAGGCGGGGGTGGCGCAGGAGCGCTTGGCGGCGGAGGTGGGGGCGGCGGCGCACCGCGGAAGCAGGGGTCGCAGGAGTCCCGCTGCGCGAATTGGCTGCTGCCGACTGCGGGCGAACCGGCGGCGCGGCGGGCAGGATATTCCCAAACAGCTCCTTCGCGAGATTCTTGCGCATATCCCGCGACGTGTCCTCGTCGCTGCTGTCGTCGTCGTCGTTCTCCTTGATTACGTCCCAGTCGTCGTCCGTCGTCGGCACGGTGTTGTACGCTCCCCGGACCGGGGCAGGGAAGGGGTTGGTGCGGACGGGCGCGGCCGCCGGCGGGGGCGACACAGCGGTGGGCGTGCTGGTAGTGGAGGTCGCAGACGCCCAGGGATTCGTGTTCGCGGGTGCAACAGGTGGCGTCGCACCACCTTCCTTCATCAGTCTGCTGAACGGATTCGTACTGCTCTTGACCTCGGGAGGCGTCATCACCTGGGCAGGCGGCGGCGGCGGCGGCGGGGTCGGGGCAGAGACCATCACCGGCGACGGGGAGCGCGTCGACAGACTCAGGACGCTGCTAGTCGTGCTCGCACTCGGCGGGCCCGCACTCGCAGTCCGCGCCCGAATGCGGGCCTGGATGCGCTCCTCCTCCACTCGAGCCGCTTCCTCCTCCTCTTGTTCAAGCTGCCGAAGCCGCGCCTGCCGCGCGCGGCGCTCCTGCTCCGCTTTCGCCGCCCGCTCGGCCTCCTCCTCTTCGCGCTCCAGCTGCCTCAGGCGCTCCGCGCGCGCCTCACGCTGTTTCATGATCGCCTCCTCGCGCTTCCTGCAACGCCTCCTCCTCGGGGTCCAGCGCCGGCGCAGGCGGGGGAAACGGGCGGAGCAGCCGCCACGGGAGGGTTGACCCCGCCGGCGAGCGAGGGGGCGGCGGCAGGCCGTGGGGGGGGCTTCGGCGGGGGCGGCGCGGCCCTTGGACCTCGGTGGGGGCGGCGCAGCCTTCGGTGTGGGCCTCGCCGCCGGCGCCAGTCGCAGTTGGCGTGGGGCAGTGGGCGTCGGTTGTCGGGCTCGGACTTTCCCTCCCTCAGCGCCTTCTCAGCTCGCCAGCCGGTCCCTCCTCGCCGCCTCGCGCTCCTCCGCCTGCTGGCTCGCAATCCGCGCCTTCTCTTCCGCCTCGCGCTTCTCCTGCGCCAACCGCTCTCGATACTGCTGTCGACTGCGGGCCGGGCGTCGAGGGACGGCGTGACACCGAGCGCGGCCATACGTGCGTCGACGCGGCGCTTCGCCTCCGCGCGGGCGAACGCCGTGCGCTCTCGGGGCGTCATGTTCTTCGTCGGCGCGGGACGACGGCGTGGGCGCCGGTCGGCTCTGCGGCAAGTCAGGCACAGGCGGCGCAGTGCTGCGGGGCCGCTCATAGTCATGCGGCGCGGTGCTGCGCGGACGGTCGTAGTCTCGCCGATCGCGGTTCATCGCGGTCCCGCCCAGGCGACGGCGAGCGCCGGCGGTAGCTCCCACCATCGAAATCCCTATCGTCCCGCCTGTAGGACCCGCGCGAGTATGGCCTCTCCCGATCGTCGTCATAGCGCCGCGGGCGGTCGCGGTCGTCGTCGCGGTAGCGGTCCCGACTAGTATCCCGGTCGCCAAACCGCCCAAAGCGCTCGTTCCGCCGGTTCGCGATCGCGTGTCATCTCGCGTTCTCCCTTCTCCTTGCGCTCATCGCGCGCCTTAATCTTGCGCTCGACCTCCGGGCACGCGCACATGCATCAGCTCGAGCAGCTCGCGCTCGAGCTGCGCGCTCATCGTCCTTGGCGGCGGTGCGCGGCGGGCGGCTCGCATAGTCGAGGTCCTCGTTGAGGCGCTTCACGCGGTAGTTGAGGTCCTCCATCTCGCGCTCGAGCGCCTCGTCCTCCGCCGTGCGGCTTGCGGTCCGCGTCCGCGACGGCGGTCGAGCATCGCGGCGGTGTTCGCGAGCTGGCGCTTCATGTCGCTGAGGTCCGCGACGGCGAGTCCATGTCCTGACGTCGCGACGCACGGCGTCGCGGTCGACGTGGCCGCGAGCGCGGCTGGTTACGCGAGACGCGGAGTCGGGTGCCGGTAGACGGTTCGCGTCGCGGGTGGGGTCGCTGTTGCCGTTGGTGTTCTCGGTGAAGGAGCGGTTGGGGCGGGTACGACAAAGGCCCGTCGGTGTTGGGAGTGCGCGACCGGGTCTAGTGTTTGAGGAGGTCTCTGACCAAGTTCGACCGACTCGCCGAGTTGCTTGGAAAGACGGGGGCTCGAGCTCTGGGGGAAGCTTATCGGGAATTTCGTTTTCCGTTGAGCTCTGCCACAGATTAGAGACGGCGTTGTACTAAGAGGAAATAAATACACACTGCGATAGATGAGGCCCATGGCGACATGGAATCGGCGAGGTTGAGCTTGCCGCGGTCGTCAATGTCGGCGAGCGTCCAGACGCGGGGCAAGATCGTCTTTGGAAAGGCCGCTCTGGGCAAAGACCTCAGTAGCAGTCTGCCCGCTGATGAAGCCGGTTGTTCTGAGCGTCCCAGGCGCGGAAGATGGCGTCGTAGCTCTTCTTCTCAGCCTTGCCCAGCGCCAACGAGATGCGAGGCTTCTGGGCCTGAACCTGCTGGAAGGACTGTTGGAGAGGCACGCTCTGGGACGGAACTGCGGGGCACCGCCTGCACCGTACGGGGACGAGACGTTGAGAGGCATGAAAGAACTAGACATCATCTGCAGCCTAGGATCGACAAAGCCAGTCGGTTGAGCGACGAGGGGGACGCTGGCCAGGGAAACCAGTGGCTTGGGGCACGAGGCCTGGACCAGGTGAGGTATTTAGAAAGCTGCGATTAGGCTGCTGCGGGGCCAGGAAGTTGGATCCCTGGCCCTGAAACTGCGGCGGGAAGAGCTGGGACCGGCGGCGGGGGCGCTCTTTGCTGGACAATTTCCACCGACATAGCCTGTGGCTGAGACTGGATGAAGCCCGTCTGCTGCGGCTGCTGCTGGAAGCCCTGAGGATTAGGCGGGAACATATCCAGTTCCGCTGAGGCAACAGCCCGCCCTGCTTGAGGGTTTTGCTGGAGGGAACTGCGGATTTTGCTGCTGGAATTGGGGGTTTTGTTGTTTTGCTGGAATTGAGGATTCTGTGGTTGCTGCTGGAAACTGAGGATTCTGCTGGAACTGGGATTACCACCAGGAAACCCAGTCTGCATAGGAATTGATACCCTGGCTGCTGCCATCGGGACATGGTAGTGGTAGGAGGAGAACAGCAGATGGCTGATGTAAGCGATGATGATGACGCCGACACGGACGATCTCCGTATGCTGCGTGCCTCGAAATTCAAAATTCAAGTCGAAAGGGATCTTATTACTATTGCGGACCAGCCACCGCTGCGCGCCGCCAAAAACTGGGAAAAATTCGAGTGTTCCCATAAATGATGATGCGTCTGACAATCCTTGGGTAACGTTAAGTACGCATAACTTGTAGGTAGAGACGCTATCGAAAGCGGCACAGAAGCCAGTTCCGTGTCTGAGATCTGAGACCTGAAGCTAAGCAACATTGTCCAGAAAGACCCATCATACATCCCGACCCGATGGACCGTAGATTCCCAATTCGTGACAGTGCTTGTGCAGAACGGTTCAGGCCGTTGTACATTATAATATCTTGCCGACATTTTGCGGGTTGTTTTTCCTCTGGATCTCGGGAAGAAGATCAGAGCAACGTCAACGCGTCCAGGCTCGCCATTCTACAAGACCTCAATACAGTCAGCGGACATTTTGCGCAGCGTATTATAGAAATTCTGGAGGGTGGCCGAAGAGGCCGAGTTGTGTCCTAAATTTATGTGGCGCCGCCGTCCAGGTGCATGTAGTCCGACTCTTGCCGTACCTGAGTGCGTCTTGAATACACTGCAGTTTCCAATCGCAGTAAGATCGCAGCCAACACTCTCGTATTTGAACCCAGGGAATGTCAAAATCTTGGTCCTGCGCACTCAGATAGAGATCTCTTCCCGTATTT
This sequence comes from Mycena olivaceomarginata, assembly GCA_029378375.1. Lineage (NCBI taxonomy): Eukaryota > Fungi > Basidiomycota > Agaricomycetes > Agaricales > Mycenaceae > Mycena > Mycena olivaceomarginata. The sequence goes on along the minus strand of JARKIC010000586.1, from coordinate 228,353 downwards.
CGTCTTGCGTCTGGACTCTTGAATACACAGCTTCCAGAACGCAGCAAGATCGCAGCCAATGTTGTCGTCGCTGCCGAGCACAGTCGTCTTGAATACATACTTGTTCATCGTAGAGCTCGTCTCGAAGCAAGGGTTTATGACGCAGTCCCGCTCCTCCCCCACAGACATCTCTTCCCTACTGAGTGCGTTTGAATAGATATATGTACACAGCTTCAAGTTCAGATCGCAGCAAGATCGCAGCCAGGACGCGGATGTCGTCCATCGTCGTCGAGCACAGCTGAGTAAGGCTTAAGTCAGCGCTGAGTCACACTCACTCGCGCGCCCACGTGCCGGCGCCACAAATTTAAACGGCGTCGCGATGACTCGCAACAGCTCTCAAGCATTCAAGTACCAGCATCCCTAAAAGTATAAGACTACATAGATAGACTCAAGCACCCGGAACCAAAAATCTCAAGTGGCGGAAGCTTCACCACTACGAATTTTACAAGAAGAGATGGTAACATTCGATTATTGTATGATACGAGTCAGGCTGGTTATTTACGTGTACGTTAGTTTTTGTAGAATCCGGTCAATATACTAAGGTTCCCGGCTACACTCAACCGGCCATATACATAGCAGGCCCAGCACATGTGCTGGTTATCTCAGAGAGGTTGAAACGGCTCGTCACAAAGTGTTGTTATCCGTCACCGCTATGAATCTGTCGTTGAAGAAATACACAGTGAGCGCGATTCGGGTAGGAAGAAGAGCGGGGGAATAAAGCAAACATACACAGTGCCGTTGACCAACGCATTGCTCCCGGGCCCGAAGATCGTCCCATTCGGCTGGAGCGTCGAAGCCGCTCGTCCCGTTGATGTTGAACAGCGGTGTGTACGTCGTGTTCAGCTGCGAGATCCACGCGGACGAACTGCATTGTTGCGAATCAGGATTAATAATTATCATTTAACGTGAAAATCACTCGCCTGCGCGGGTCCCGCGGAAGGAAGTGGTTGTCTGTACGAATCATTGTAGCCCTGTAATCTTCCCAGGCAGTTCCCATGTCAGGTCGACTTGGAGGCCGGGGGGTGGACAGGGGGATGCTCCGGTTGTGTGTTATGGCCGGGAGAGTCGAGTGTCTTCCGAGCTCGAATTTATGAGGGGGATGGCCGACGGGCCGCCCTACAACCAGATTAGATTAAACGTTGAATGTGAGGTCGAAGACGCAGAGAACGCACGACGATGTTCAGCGCGGGGAAGTTCTGGAAGACGATGTGCGGGTTCTCTGCCGGGCAGCTGACGATGTACGGCGAGAGCAAAGTCCACGCCATCGATTGTGTGATGCCTGGTGTGAACCAGATCTACATATGACCAGTATGGTTATTAATGACAAACTGAATGGTCAGTGAAGAGCACGGGGGCACGCACGGGCAATCGGAAAGAGTCCCTCAAATTGCCGAAATATCATCTGCTGTCGGGCCTCTGTGGTGATGGATTGCAACAGCAGCTCAGCAGACGGGCGCGAGTCGAGGTGCTCGAGGGAAACCATATACCCCGGATTCCCCGAAACGTGTCAACTGGAGTTCAACTTTTTTTAGCTGGGCTAGTACACAACGATATAATAATTCTTACCTTTTGGCAAAAATCAACAAATTCGCGGACGGTGGTGAATGGGTAGGTGTAGTTGCACGATTTCGCCGCAGTGGCTGAAAAGTCAACCAGTTAGAACGTGCCCACTTGAGGCAGTATGTGTATAAGTGAGTCCACTCACGGCCCAAATATTCGTGAGCATCGTCGCATGCCCCACCTCCTGGTCTGCCATGAACTCAATCAGAAACCGGTCCTCCGCATCGATACCGGCCGCCTCGAATTCCTCCACGGCGAATTGCGCCACGCCGTGGTGGAATAGATCGAGCTCGATCCATTCTTGGTTCAACGCAAGATTCTATACAGAATTTACAAACCAAATCAGTTTTACGTTCATACAGCCTGGAGAGAGCCGTAGGAACGCACCATGGACTGGAAATCAAAGTCGCTCATGGGGCTGTATACGGGCGGCGTTCCATTCGTGCCTAACCCTCCTGCAGGCGTGAATGGCGCCGGTGGGGGTGGAGTCGCCGTGACCGGAGTCGACGTCGCAAGCTGAACGGCGGCTAGTAGAAGAGAGGCTGCAAGTACTTTCCGCGTAGACATGGAAGAGTCGTAAGTTGAAGTAACTCGAACAAGGCTACGCGTTTAAATAGAATCGAATCGGGACCGAACTTAAACTGGAAGCTGAGTGACATAATGATGACGGATGCATGATGGACATTGCACATAACTTATGAGTGAAGAAATGACATTGAACGGGAGAGAATGGACCCGTAGGGCTTCTTGCGAGCCATCGCTAGAATGTTCGGGCGGCATGGAAGACACGGTGGAGCGATTCCCGGACATCGTCGAACCATCGACTCAGCGCAATATGTTTTTGGCTATCCAGATCCCACGAAAATCCGATGGGATGGCGTAGCTTTGAAAGCGGTGTTCTTTGTTTGCAATTCAAGTCGATCTCGAGCTGATTTGTGGGATGTTGACGTTTTCAACATGGACGCCGGAACTCAACATAAAATCACGTGGGGCTCCGGCACGATCACCTCCGAACACCGCGTATCAAAATCCGGAGTTTTCGTGGACCGTCACCGAGCGTGCTGAGCCATTTTACTGTCTCTCTCTTACCACCATGTCTACTCTAGGTAAGGAGTGGTATTCCTTATCACACATCCGACTGACTGCCAGGCAAAGCTGGTTCATCTCTATTTAATGTGCAAGGAAGAATAGGTTATTTCTAACTTTCTATTTCGAGTCGCGTCTCACCTCCTTGACAGTCCTGGTGACGGGAGGAGGATCGGGAATTGGCAAAATGATAGCTGCTGGATTCGTCAAGAACGGCGCCACTGTTTACATCGCCGCACGGAAAGAGTCACAACTGAAAGAGGTGTGCATCCGCGCGGTATCCACGCGCAACTGATCATTTTCTGCTAGGCTGTCCAGGATCTCAACACCCTGGGCGGCGGGAAGGCCCATTACATTGTGGCTAACGTCGGAGTGCGTATCTTTTGTCTGTATATTGAGGTTCCACCTCATGCTGGACAGTCGAAAGCTGGGTGTGATGCGCTGATCGTCGAGTTCAAGAAACGCGAGACAAAATTACACATTCTGGTCAACAACTCTGGCATTAGCTGGGGTGCTCCATTCCACGACCGTTCCGGAAGAAAAAGGCTGGGACAATGTCTTTGCTGTCAACGTCAAAAGCATCTTCTACAGTGAGACTCGCGCCATTCATTTTTATGACGTCCTAAAGTCCACAAATTGCAGTGACTGCTGGGTACATATATTCCTCCATTATTTCTCACCGTCTCATGCTGTGGATAGGTTAACAGATTACCTGACGAAAGGCGCAACATCACACGATCCGGGCAGAATTATTAATATTTCTTCCACCGATTCCGTGGTTCCGCATAGCGAGAACCTGCTCAGTGGCGACGGCAATGGGACCTGGAGCTGTCAGTAGCTTTTCAACGTTTCTGCGGTTCACTCAACCATTTTGTTTGTCAGACCAACCCAGCAAAGCAGCCGGTTAATTCGCACTACGTTTTATCGCACGGAGCACTGACCCCTTCAAGTGAACCACCTAACCACTCAACTCGCGGTGAAGCTGGGACCCAGCCAAGTCACGTACGTCGTCTTTTCAAATTTGATGATGCGCCAATCAAACGAACCATACACTTGTTTGCAGCGTAAATGCTATCCTCCCAGGGTGCGATAAGCTTGGGTCACAATCGTGTATTTCTTCTAACCTTCCCTCCCAAGCTTCTTCCCGAGTAAGATGACGGCGTTCGGCCTCAAAGCCGCTGGGGAGGAGATTCTCGCCATGGGGCAGCCAACAGGTAGTCACCCCGCCTGTGTAATACGCTGTAGCTGACGTGTAGACAGGACGCCTGGGAAAGACCGAGGATATGGCTGGGGTGGCGCTCTTTCTCGCATCCCCCGCCGCTGCCCATGTTACCGGCGCGCAGATTATCGTCGATGGCGGCGGGCGGTTCACGCGGCAGGGTTATTGCCGCGCAGGTTAAACTTTAGACTAGGGCCGGGCATTTGTCGCTTCGAATACGAGTTGCATGGAGCTGCATTGAACAACATCGGAGGATTTCAGCGACTGCGATGGTTGAACTGATCATTGTCAACCATGGCACTCTCTTGGCGCTCACGACGCGAGGCGATCAGATCGGCCAACTCGTACTTCATTCGATGTCAGTGCATAGATTCGGCATAGATTCGGCAGAGCCGCGCATCCAACGCGTCCAATGCAGAGCCGCGCGTCCAGAGCAGTGGGACGGTTTTCCGCTTTGCCGTCCGTCTTACCGTCTAGCTGTCTGTTTAAAATCTATGGAATCCAGGGTCGACATGCAATACTCCGAGTTGAAGTTCGTCCTCAGTTCCATGGCCCCAAAATTTGAACCCATTCGCGACATTCCTGATCTATCTGGAAAGGTGAATACCATCCCATTTTTTAAAACATTCGAGTTGCTGGTCTGAATACCCCACAGATAATCTTGATCACTGGAGGCAACTCTGGGATTGGGTATGAAACCGTCAAGATGATGCTCCGCAAAATTCGCGAGTTTACCTTGCTGCGCGCTCGCCGAGCAAGGGAACGAGGCCATCGCACAGCTCGAAACAGAGACCGGCAAACGTGCAGAGTTTATTGAGCTTGACCTGGCGGATTTGAAGAGCGTGCGGAAGGCAGCAGACGCGTTTCTCGCAAAGGAGTCGAGGTTGGATATTCTGTTCAACAATGGGCATGTGTCTCACATACGGGTTCATGGATGCCAACTAACTGAAACTACAGCGGTGTAATGGACACCCCCTGTGGATCAGCTTACGGCGCAAGGATATGATTTGCGTACGTCCAATCTCCATCCATTCGCAACTTGGACACTGAAGTCCATATTTCTCACAGAATTTGGGACCAACGTGCTCGGTCATTTCTTTTTGACTGAACTTCTTGTGCGTGGACTTTCTCTATTCCGTTTCAGGCTCATTTTCGCATTTTCTGCATCAACACCCATGGCTCACCTCAATCTCCAGCTCCCCCGCCCTCACGGCCCTCCCATGCTCACTCATCCGTCCCCGCGCGAATTATTAACATATCCTCCTCCGCATACTCAGTTTCCCCAAAGCGCGGTATCTTTTTCGACGCAATCAAGGGCGGGTCCTACGCGTGATGCCCTGGTAAAGAAGTGGGGAAACACGATAGCACCATGGCGAGTTCACAATGTCCATTCATTTCGATACAATATTTGACGCGCTTGGCAGGAACTTGTACGGCGCAAGCAAGGCAGGCCAATATTTTGGTCCAACCACTACGCCAAGAACCACAGCGACGTGCTTGTCTCTTGCGCGCTGCACCCCGGGTACATTCAGTCTGGCCTCCAGCGGTACGTGGGCTCTGTCCATTCCATCCGTTGTGTTATACCGGAATCTGAATTTATTGTTTCATTCTCTCAGGAACAGTATGCTTCTCAAATGCGTGGCCAGCATCGTTTTCTCACCGGCGAATGTCGGCGCCTACACGCAGCTCTGGGCTGGAACAACAGCGTCCGCAAAAGAAATCAATGGCAAGGTGGTCTGCTTTATACTTCGGCTCCCTCGGGCCCCTCACACGTGTTCCGCAGTTTTTCGTCCCTGTGGGCGTTCCCAAAACGCCTGGTGGGGCCTCCAGCGACACCGAGCTGGAGGCGGAGGTGGTGGCATACATGAAGGAAGCGGTGAAAGAGTTCTGAAGGACGACCAGTGAATCAATATACCTCGCTCGCTAGCTAGTACATTTCAACATTCAATCTTTAGCTTATGCGAATTTCAACCAACTTCGGCCCTCATCCCCTTTTATCACTTCTCCGAATCCGGAGCTCTTCTTGCTGAACAATTTCCCATTTGTGAGGTTCACAGGCACAAGCGACGTATATTCATGCGCGGGCTGGTCAAAGCTTAGCCTGTCTGAACAATCTGGCCCCGCCGTCGGTGATGATATGTGCCCCGGTAATGTGTGCGGCCGCGGGCGACGCAAGGAAGAGCGCAAGCCCAGCCATGTCTGACGGAGCGCCAACCCGACCTTGATGTTCTCTTGTCAGCGGCGATTTATATACATTGATAAAAGGCGATACCCATAGGTTGGCTAGCGACCATCTTGTCTCCGGAAGTTTTAAAACCGAAAGCAGTCATTTTGCTCGGGTAGACCTCTGAGTGGACGTCAGTGATCATGCATGGCGCACAGCGTTGGCTTAAGTACCCAGGCAAAATGGCGTTAACTGTCACAAATTTCGGGGCGAGCTTCACAGCCAGTGCCGACGTGAGGTGATTCACTGACGCGGGTTAACGATATTCTTTGATGCGGAAAGAGTTAATCGTACCAGCAGCTTTGCTAGGTTGATCTGAAGTGCGGGATTAGGTGCAAGTAGTAACAAGGAGAAAAAGCACACGAACAACTCCAGGTGCCATTTCCTGCTGCACTCAACTCTCCCTCACTGAATGGATCGACGCTCGCGGTGGAGGAAATATTTATCACACGTGTTGGGTCTGTCGATGTTGAGTCTTTGGTGAGGTAGTCCGAAAGCCTGCTCTTGTCAGTCACAATGCCACCAACAGGTTCTCGGTTGACAAACTCACCCGGCGGTCACTGAAATTATGGTACATAAATTAAATGAGCCAGATGGAAAAATCCTCACTGTAGAATACGCTCTTGACGTTTACGTTGAAGACGTTGTCCCAGCCCTTCTCTTCAGGGAAATCATTGTAAGGGCCGCCCCCAAGTAATGCCCGAGTTGTTAACAAGGACGTGGAGTGTCGTCTCGCGCCTTTTGAATTCTGCGATGAGAGCATCGCAGCCCGCTTTCGACTGTTCGATATGTATCAGGTTCACTCACAAAGAAAGCGAAAAGAACATACCCCGACATCTGCAACGATGTAATTTATCTTCCCGGTTGCTACTTTTCTGATGTCTTCAACAGCCTGTTTCCGTCAATTGGACATTCTATTTGTGACGAAAAACTCATATACCTCTTTCAATTGCGGCTCCTTGCGCGCAGCGATTGTAAACAATAGCGCCGTTTTTGGCAAATCCAGTGGCGATCATTTTACCAATGCCTACTCCGCCGCCGGTTTACGAGGACTTGTAGCCGCTTGGGCTTTAGCAAAATGAAATCAGTGTCTATATTTTCTGACATACCGATCTTCCTTTAACATCGAACAATGAGGTGATAGCAAGATCTGAAAGCTGGGTGAGATGCGCCTAGCTCCACCTCGTTCTTTGTACGTGCCTTGGGCGGACATGGTGGAGAAGGAAGAGCCAGAAGTTAACCGAGCAACGATGTCAGCTCGGCAATTGAATTGCCCGATCACCTCCGAAGCCCGATAACTCTCCCACGAGCGGCGACAAAAATATCACATGAGGGTTCAAGGTTGAACTTTGGTTGAAAAGTTCAACTGTTCACAAGCTCATAGTCTCTTGCACTGACTTCCCACTCGTAACCTCATTCTGAAGTCTGTTAGTTACCGCGCCTTGATTACCGTTACCCGCCCTTATTATGTAAGTTTCCATTTTGGGAACTCACGTGTTTGTGTCCCGGACGCGTCGAATTGTGTGTGTTGATGTGTTTTTCAAAGGTTTCTGTCTTGGAACAGTGTTAATTGTTGTTTTGTGCTCTATAATACATCATCATGGAAAAAGGGCCCCATAGGAGGGTGCCAACACCAACTGTGCACCTGAAGCTGCTTTTGATGCCAACTCATGCACAAGTTGAAACAACGGACCCAGGCAGCAATCGCAAATACTATTAGACAAGTCTTGAACCTATTATAGACCTGAGAATGTGTTCCTAAGAAATTCGTCGTGCCTTGACATCTGAAAACGCGTCCTTCCAAATCTCGCGCAGTTTCAATTAAATCCGAAAAAGGAAAGCTTACATAATAAGGGCGGGTAACGGTAATCAGGGCGCGGTAACTGACAGACTAACAAGCTCATTGTTGGACGAGTCTGTTTCCGATTTTGAACTCGACCGGTCGATACTGCTGTTAGAATAATCGGAGTCTTTCTGGGACTCGGCCGTAATCTCAATAGAACGAACTTGTTCCGGCGGGTATTTTTATGGCAGACAAATAATACAATGGTTTTGCATCCATAGAGATGACAATCAAGCTTACTGAAAAATCTCGCCCCTCCATCAGTAATAATATGTGCTCCAGTAATGTGTGCGGACGCGGGCGACGCGAGGAACAGTGCGAGACCAGCCATATCGGCTGGGGATCCAACTCGACCTTGTTGCTCGCAGTCAGTTGCCAAGATAAATGCAAAAATAGAGTGGCGGCACCCATGGGCTGGCCAGCAACTATCTTGTCTCCGGAGTTTCTCAAACCAAAAGCGGACATTTTGCTGGGATAAACTCTAAATGTTCATAAGCATCAGCGAAATTCATCCAAAAAACATTCACATACCCCGGTAGAATGGCATTAACTGTGACGAAACTGGGGGCAAGCTTTACAGCCAGTTGGGACGTGAGATGATTCACTAGTAGGGTGTAAGAATTTACAGAGTTGGCCTGAAAACAGTACCAGCAGCCTTGCTGGGCAGATCTGAAATCTCGGATGAGTCGCGCATGCCAGCGTCCTGGAGAGATCACACGTACAGCTCCAGACACCATTTCCGGAATCGCTACAATGGTCCCTCACTACTATGCATGACGGAACCTGGGGGTTTGCGTTTTCAATCTTGTATAAGTAAGGCCTGGTGCGGAACTGGCGTACGCGGTTGAAGAGATATTTAAGACTCGTCCCGGGTCAGTCGAGGTTGAATCCTTGATGAGGGTAGTCTGAAAGTCTGGTCTTCTGAGTGAGAAGTGCTCTAGACACCCAAATTATCGGTTTCTAGACTCACCCGGCAGGTCACTGCAATTATGGTACACAAATGAGACAGTGTACTAGGGGTGAAGAAATTCTCACTATAAAAGATACTCTTGACATTCACGTTGAAGACGTTTGTCCCAGCCTTTCTCTTCGGGAAAGTTGCTGTAAGGCCCACCCCAAGTGATACCGGAGTTATTGACGAGGACGTGAAGTTTGGACTCGCGCTTCTTGAACTCCGAGATGAGGCCATCACAGCCTGCTTTCGACTGTTGTATGTGAGCTCTGTTCTGCAGACGGAAGAAGAAAGTAACGTACTCCGACGTTTGCAACAATGTAGTCCACTTTCCCGGTCGCCACCTCCTTTATGTCCTCGATGGCCTGTTGTTATGTTATTATACGTTCCGTTCAGCTGTGAGCACTACACAGACCTGTTTCAACTGCGCCTCTTTCCGCGCAGCAATATAGACCGTAGCACCGTTCCTCGCAAATCCCATCGCAATCATTTGGCCAATACCGGCGCTGCCGCCTGTGACGAGGACTTTGGCGCAGTGGGAAAGACAATTGGGAAAGCTAGAGATTTGTGAGAATTTTTCAACATACCGATCTTCCCTTTCACATCAAATAACGAGGGGATGTCAAGGTCTAAAGGAGGTCAAAACATGGCTCGAATTACACCTCTTCAAACGCCCACCTGAGCCATGGTGATGGACGCAAAGAGCAGAGTTTCTTCCGGGATTTCGGGAATCTCGTTGCCGAGCAAGTCACCCTGCCTCGGTGAGTCGTTTCTGCATCCGATCGCGTGGCGGCAGTCCTGAAGTGGTACAGAGCGGTTTACACGGTGATATGCATGCAGTTCAACCAGAGATTGGCCGGGTCGGCTGCCAAAAGGGAATGAGTTCAACCTGGCACTTCGAAGGTTTGTCTGATGCTCATAGAGAAATGGCTCTAGATCTTTATTACCGTCCGCATTGTCAACTTCAATATCAATGTTCAAGATTGGTTGCATCACCGTCTAATCTATTCTGTGAAAGTGAATCTAGGCTCTAATGGTGTGGGGTCTACGCCGGCAATTTCTCGTCGTGAACTGGTCTGGCGGAAACTTTCTCTTGCTTCGGTCTGTCGATTTTGTCGCGCCACGACTTCCCCCAACTGTGGTGACGTGGACGCCGACTGCGACGACGACCAGAAACAGCCCACTTACAGTTGAGAACCAGCCAACTTCCGATCTTCTCCACAGCTGGGAGCACAACTGCAGAACCGGCAGCAGCAAAAAGATACCGAGCCAGGTAGTTGCCGGCTGGCTGTCCGTCAGTGTCGAATATATCCTTAGCACAACCAGGCACGCACCCACTACTTCTGCTGATCGGCTTTGCATGACATCTACGACATGTTGTAAGCGCAAAATACGCTACCATTAAACCAGAGCACTCACCGAGGCAATATGTATTCAAGCTGGGGAAGCAGAAGAGTTGGGCGACGCCTTGGAGAAACCTGAGATAGAATATTAATATCTAACTACGGAAATGACCGCGCCATTCACATCACAATTACGGGCAAGGGGATACCGCCAGCTTTCTTCTCTATGCTCCAGCCGTATATGAGCATACAGCCAGGAATAACCGCTCCCAAGAACGGAATACAGCTGCGAAGTCGATCTTCGGGGACTCGGACTCCACGGATTTCAATCCATTTCTTGACTGTGTGATCGGCCCATCGCCCGCCCATGAACGTGCCTGCAGGTGGTCAGTTTTTTGCTCGCGTGCGATGCAGTTCCCGGTACTCACCTACGATATAACCAACGCCGGGAGCAAGGTAGAACAGCCCCGACTGTATTGGCGTTGTGAGGTTGAAACGAGGATTGATGATATATCGGATGGGTGTCAGGAGCGAGTACATGTTCCACACGAGTGCTGAACTTCCCGCGGCCTAGTAAATAGGCAGAGTTATGGTACTCTCGGATGGCAGTTGAACTAGTCAGCTCACCGCCAAGATCTGAAGGGAGTTGAACCAAATGTATGGAAAGGGGAATAACGACGTACAAGGTTGGGATACCGGTAGAGTTTTATTACTCGCAACGGGTTCGTCATTTGCCAAAGTCGACCTGCCTTTTGCCCAAAACTCAGTCCAGCCAGCTCATGAGAGCGTTTCTGGTGGATAGTTTCGGGCAAAAAGAAGAAGACCAGAACCGTCGCCAATCCGCCCAATGCCGCTTGCAGATAAAAAATAACACGCCAGCTTCGGTATGTCACAATGACGCCAGCGATGAATGGGCTACAAGAAAATGTTGTCAGCGTATGAAGGAAATAATAAAATCGACGTGTGGTATACCCTATCGCTGGACCGATCAGTGTGCCGAGACATAAACCAGCTCAGGGCTGTGCCTCGCTCGGTCTGTCAACGCTTATTTAGAGAAAGCAAACAACGGCGAGAGAAAATTTACCGGCCGTATATATCACCGATACAGCTAGAACCGACAATTAAAAATGAGGTCCCTTGGAACGCAGTCAACGCTCTAAAGACGAAGAACGCGGGGAGATTGGGGCTGAGCGCTGTGCCGAGAGAGCATGCGAAAAATAGGAGGGCGCCAGTAAAGGCAGATCTGGGCATTGTACGCGATTCAGCCTCGATCCTTGCCGCGCTACCGGGGGAATTGAACGAAAGATAGTACCCATCGTCTACCATACACCTTTAAGTTTGATAATTCAGCAACGAACGGCGGGTTGAAAAGTGAGAATACAGCGTACCTGGCTTATTGGTCCCCAGAAACATGGGGAAATCCCCATGAACAGGAGATATATCGCGTTCGTCAGGTTGATGATTGAACCTGTCGAGTTGAACGTGCTAGCTACTTCGGGCAGAGCCGAGAGCACGGTTGTGGACTGACATAGGAGCGAGAAAGCCGCAAAGGGCTAGAACACAGGTGATAACCACTTTGCGGTGGGGAGGTACGCGGTCGTATACGGAGTCGTCAGATTTGGCCACTGGCATCGGAATGTCATGAGAAACATGAGAGGGAATATGGTGCAGAGCACCGCCGTCGAGACTTGCTTCCGTGGGCGGAAGGGACATTGTTGGGGGCAAGTTGCACGCTGACTCGAGGACCTCCGGCTCATTTTTGAGCACCACCGCATCTCAGAGGTCCGATTGGCCGAAACGATCAGTCTCTAAAACACCAAAATGGATTTGATGCGAACAACACGCCTTCGACCACGGCCGACTGGAACCGACGTTCACACCGGAAAATGAATAATTTCACAGCGCACATAATCCACTGGGTCTGTAACTGAAGTTCTGATATCCGCCCCGTCATTCGTGAAACTGTGAATGAATTTCTGAACTTCACGAAGTCTGAGTTGGATTTCAGAGATTCAATTACAGATCTAGACTCCTATTGCACGTGACCCTGTGAAATTATTCATTTTCCCGGTCCGGTGTGGTTGCTTGGCGTTCAACGTTCAACCACGACACGAACAGCGAGAACATGTGTTGAAAAGATGTCGGGAATTCTACACGATACACTATGTAATATGTAAGTACATTTCTACGGAGATCTATATTGGTGCTTCTTTATGATTATCGACATCACGGTCCGGAGTCGCTGCCGCTGCTTGAAGAGAGGCGGCCTTCTCAGTCTCGGGCCGAGTCCGCCGTTCGTCGATTTTATCGCGCCACGACTTTCCCCAGAACACGGTTGCAGTGGACGCCGACGGCGGACAGAACGAGGAAGACCGACGAGATTGTTGAGAACCAGCCGACCCCCGATCTTCTCCACGGCGGGAAGCACAACCGCAGATCCGACAGCTGCAAAAAGGTACCGAGCCATGTAGTTGGTCGCTGCGGCTGCTCAGAATCCTGTAACCCTTGAACGAATCAGATACGCACCCACTGCTTCTGCTGAGCGATTTTGCATGACATCTGCGAAAGTTTAATGAACTGCAGAATTCAAAAGAGACGCGAGGACAGACCAAGGGCATATGTGTTCAGGCTAGGGAAGCAGATGAGCGTTGCCCCAGCCTTGGAGGAACCTGCAATGCGGGTTAATTATCTTTGACGAGGGTAGGTTGCATGATCACATCATGATTACAGGCAATGGGATGCCGCCGGCTTTTTTTTCTATACTCCACCCGTATATGAGCATGGAGCCAGGAACGACTGCCCCCAGGAAGGGAATGCAGCTGCGAAGCCGATCTTCAGGGAGTCTTACACCACGGTTCTTGATCCACTTCCTGACCGTGCGGTCGGCCCAGCGCCCTCCCACGAATGTGCCTGTATGCGGTTGGCTCAACTGGGGTCGTTGTACGAGAATTTGCATTACCTGCAACGTTGCCGAGACCCGGGGCGAGGTAGAACAGTCCGGACTGGATCGGCGTCGTGAGGTCAAAGCGAGGATTGATTATGTATCGAATTGGTGTCAGGAGGGAGTACTGGGTCCACACCAGCGCAGAACTTGCCGCTATCTGGATTACTGTCAGACTGCGGCTCATATATACGAAGCATTGTACTCACGGTCGTCAACTGGAGATTTTCAACGAGTCAAACAAATAAAGGAAAGGACAGACAAGGTTGGGATACCGGCAGAGTTTTATTACTCGGAACGGGTTCGTCATTTGCCATAGTCGAGCTGCCTTCTGCTCAAAGCTCAGCCCAACCAGTTCCCCATAGCGTGTTTGATGTATTGTCTCTGGTTGAAAGAAAAAGACCAGAACCGTCGCCAGTCCGCCCAGTGCCGTTTTGCAGCCAAAAGATAACGCGCCAGCTGCGGTATGTCACAATGACGCCGGCGATGAATGGACTAGAAATGGGGTAAGGAGGAGTTAATCAACAATTCTAAAATCAATGTACCCCAGCGCTGTCCCGATCAGGCTGCCGGAAAGATACCAGCCCAAGGCGGTGCCTCTCTCAGTCTGAAACAAAGAATTCAGCAGGCTGCATAGGAATTTCCAGTGAACTTTACCGGACGATATATGTCTCCGATACAGCTTGTACCGATAATCAGAAACGAGGTTCCTTGGAACGCAGTCAAAGCTCTAAAGACAAAGAAAGCGGCAAGATTCGGGCTGAGAGCTGTCCCCATCGAGAATCCGAAAAAAAGGAGAGCACTGAAGAAGGATATCTAGAATCCAAGTCACGATTCGATGCCCATTCCTGTTCAGGAGAAAAGCTAAAAATAGTACCCATCGTCTACCATACACCTTCAACCAAAAGTCAACACGGATCGTTGAAACAAAAATTAGCACACCTGGCTTATCGGTGCCCAGAAACACGGGGAAACACCCATGAATACGAGATATACCGCGTTTGTCACGCCGACGATTGACCCCCGTCGTATTGAGGGAGCTGGCCACTTCGGGTATGGCCGAAAGCACGGTTGTGGACGACATCGGGGCGAGGAAGCTGCAGAACGAGACAACCCATGTTATTAAGACTTTGCGCCGAGGAGAAAACCGGTCGTAGATGGGCGTCGTCAGATTTGGGAACAGGAAGGAGAGACCATCGGGATGTCGTGGGAAGCATGGGAGGGAATATGTTGTAGATCGTTTACTGTTGGGTCCGAGTTTGCCAAGGGAAGGGACATGGCCGTTGGGAGAAAAGAGCGGGCCGGAGTTCGAGAAAGGCGGAGCACCGAGCAATGACGGAGTAGGTTTACTTACTAAATTACGGCTCTTCGGCCTAGATGGTGGGTCAGGTGAACATACTGGACAGTGGACAGCGGCAGTTCGGCAATAACTATGATTCAGCGATGCAACTACTCAGATACATGTCACTTGCGGTATTGTGACCTACCTGAAGGCGGGCGGGCAGGGAAATTGTACGAAGATAGACCGCTTTCTAAAAGCCTTCTGGGTGAGTTTTGTGGAATTCGGTGTCAATGATCAAACTCAAGAAAAGGTGTGGAACGCGGGGTGCACACATCAAGCTCAAAGCCCACGGAATGTGGTTGTATTCTCTATACGTCATCTCAACCGAGTTCGATTTCTTTTTCGCAGGAGACGCTCCAACTACCGGTCGAAGAATTAGCATCATCGTACGCCCTCCGATCCCACACGTCTCATACCTTCGTGTGTAAGGTGGGTTTAGGAAAATTAGGCCTAGAAGAGTGCAGCGAGGCCTGAGCCACATGAAATGTGGGACCAGTCGAGGATCGTCACAAGTGAGCGGGTTCATCTTGGGTTCGATTTACGCACATACCAATTGAGCGAATACGTCTTTTGTCCGCCACTTGCCTTCTTGCTGTCCCCAATGCCACCGAACCCCAAACCATTAGACCAAAGCAACCATGAAGACCGGCAAGACACGTTCGGCATGGGAATGTGCTGTATATCGTCAGTTCAACCCCAGGTTGTGGAGGCTCTCGAGAAATAAGATAACCACCAGAAATCAAAAAACAAATCTGCGTCCAAATTATTTGGCTCCTCTACAGCAGATTCATCTTATCCAGATTTGAGACGATACCTGAGCTTCCCTTCAATGGGCCACCGTCAGGGATTCCGGCGTACCCCGTCTCCCGATCCAATCTCCGTGCTCTGTGTTGCCCGAATGAATTGATCTGACCCAGTCCATGTCCCGCTCGCCCTCATATTATCTCTGTACGGCGCCCACCACCGCGTGTAGTTCTCCTTCACCATCGTCGACCCGTCCCCGCGCAGCCAGCCATGCTCGCCATCGGGGTCGTCTCGGCATCGATGAAATGCGACCACCACTCCTCGGGCGCGAGGCGCAGATGCACCGCGGGGAAGCCACGTGACGCGTGTGAATGTCGCGATGGAGCGTGTCCCTAGTTCGAGCATGTCGCTCGCGACGCTCAGGTCCTGACCGGACGTTTTCGCGCGGAGGTCGAAGATCCAGTGCGTCCAGAAGCCACGTCCTTGAGGGTCATCATCGCCATCTTTAAATTGCCGTCCTTCATCTGCGACGCGAAGACGCGCGGCCGTCTGCGCGGACATTGAAGGGGCCGACGAACGGCGTCTGCGGGCAGGTAGGGATTCTGATGAAATGAAATGAAAGAATAAATAATTACACTGACTTCGGGCATCTTCATGTACACCCCCGTGTTCATGACCGACCACGAGAGGCCGGTATCGCCGACGGTGGATGGCATTCCTGATGAACTCCGTTACGCGACCCTTTGCGTTCAAATGCTCCGCCTGGTAGCGGGAGTCGTATCCGGCGCGTGTTTTTGGCATATATGGCTGACCGCTAGAGGTATAGTTTCAGTGCCCGACTGCCACGACATCCCAATTCGGGAGCCCTGTCGTGTCAGGCACTGAGACTACTAGAGGTAGTGTCTGAGAGACGGGGTCGCGTTGGCAATCTCGAATATCCTCAACCCCGCATATATTTCTCACATTTCACACACGGTGAACGTGTCTGCGAGACGGTCTCAGTCGGTGGGTGTTAATGCGTTTTTGAAAGAAATCACCTGTATTAACGAACGCCCCCGTAGACGCCGTCCATCGCCTTTGCGACAGCGGCAAAATCTTCGAACGTTCCTAGGAATTTTGATTTCGGCATCGCCCTCGGGAAAACATAAAAAGTGAAAGAAAACCTGGACACATTCGACACCCTTGACCGCCAGGGCCTTCACGCGTGCGCCATTGGTGTCGCGGGCGTCAATGCCCGGATTTTGTACGGAGAGGGGACGCCGTCGCGGCTTCGAGGAGGCCGTCAATTGCGGCCATTCCTTGCGCGCCGGTTGCGCCGATGACAAGAATGAGAATTAGATCTTCGGAGCGGGGACTGTAGGTTAGTAAGAAGTGTAGCAGAAGAAGAGCATTTTATATTCCGCTGGAGCGGGGAGGGTTGCAATAGCAGCTTAAGGTCATCTCCGGGCAACCTACGAACGAGGCTTATGACACAGCCCAGAAATGACTTGCAGTGAGCAGTGAGAGTTCTCGCTTACACGGAAACGTTTTATTATTAGTGACTGGGTGAGAGAGTTGTCTGACCGGTGACCATTCCACCTTATAAAGTCTGTGGTGGGCACGTAGCTGCTTGCAGCCTGGCACTATGGATGTGTACTTGAGTGTCGCCGGTAGGCGAATCACCGCTGACACCATATACGTACGTCGCCAAGTTTGTGCGGTGCATGCCGATTTACGTACCAACTGAGCGAATACGTCCTTCGTCCGCCATTCCTTCGCCCTCCTCCAATGCTATGACCGCCAAACCAGACCAGGGCAAAGGGATACCCAAATAATGCATCGATCAAGTTTCTGGCCTGCTGCGGTCTCCTCATTATCCTTGCGGTCTAATAGCCAACACTGGAGGGTCGCCAAAGAGATGCTTATCGGTCAAATTTTGTTGGAATACGCCCGACCGCCCGGCGTTCTTTCGGGTTTTATTCTTTGCGAGGCTGGACTCTGGACACTGGGCAGGGTTACGGGCCGTGCAGAGTGATAAGGTACAACCCCCGTTCTGTCGTTATGCTGCAACATCCCCATCTTGTTCTCCGCTGTGCCTGGACGTCGTTGACCCTGCCGGTCATCGCTGGCCGATTGCTAGGCGCTGTTGTGACGTGACGCACCGAATGAACTTTTGATAATCAAAAGCCGAGTTCATTTGCGAATCTGAATCTTGTTCTCTCCTCTCTCCTCTCTCCTCTCTCCTCTCCTTCCCTCCTCCTTGCCCTCGCGGCACCCCACTTTCCTTACTTGTACGATGTTGGCCCGTCTCCTCGCCACCACTCTCTCGGCGACCTTCGTCCATGCGCATCTTGCGCCGTGGCACAAGGGCATGTACGGCCTGAATGTTCGTTGTAGCCATCTCACCCGGTTTGTGCTCTTTTTAAATTGCTTTTGGTGCAGGGTGTTACGGGCTCCATTAACTATAACACGGACGACGTCGTGCACCCGCTGTACCAACTGCCCCAGGACCAGTGGTGGTGTGGCGTAGCCTTTTTTTGTCGGTGGGACGATATTCTGACATGCTATCACTAGTCCACGGCTACAACGGCGTCCCCAACTTTCCCCCCGCTGACGGCGATTTCTTGGAGCTGTATGTGCTGCTGCACACCGCACTAACAATTCTAATCTTAATACCAGCCCTGCCGGCAAATCATTCATGGTCGAGATCGCGTCCAACCGTGGCGAGACCACCCTTCATTCGACGGCGACTACACCACTGACTGGCCCGATGGTCAGAATTACCCTGACGACTATGTGCGTCTTCCCCCTTCGGCTTGGAGCTCATTCCTCCTATCTTCTGCGGCTCCTAACATTGCCCTCCATCAATAGAACGTCGACACATGTATCACTTCCCCCAACAGTGCGTTATTCGTCAGAACTGATATACGATGTCAGCCCTAATATTTCCTCAAATTCCCAGTGCACACGCAGAATGAGACACAGGCCGCGGGCACCGCTTTCGCCATCTCCTACACTGTATGTTTTCTATTACACCCTCCCGCGATGCAAGGTATACTTAATTCCCCACCAGTCCGACATCAAGCAAGTGACGCCCGCTAACTTGGTTGTGTTCACGGTCCGCTACCAGTGGGCATTTCATTACTGACTTCCTTCAATTTTCTCACTTCATCGCAATGCAGCACACCCTGGAAGCGAGTCACCTACTACGATGTCCCGGCCGACATGCCTGCGTGTCCTGCGGCGGGTGTATCTGTGGTGTGCGTCCTTTTTTCTTACCATCTCCTCGAACGTTCTGACTGCTTTTTTTCTTTTTGCAGTGGGGTTGGGTACGATGATTCTTGCTCCTTTCCTACTCGCTCGTGCTAATCACCTACGTCCATCATTATAAAGGTCCCCAATGGGTAAGTCCTCCCTCTCTCGTCACCTTTTCACGCTTATTGACGTCCTCCAGATGCGGCCAGCCCAACATGTACCACCTCCCCTACCGGTGCAAAGTGACCGGCGCCACCTCCACGAAGGCCGTCGGCACCCCGAAGCCGCCTGTCTGGTGCGAGAACAACCCCGACGGATGCACCAAGGTGTGTTTCTTTCTCTTCGCCCTCAACAGGTAGCTCAGCTGGCTCACTCAACGTCCACTCGCAGGGCCCGAAGCAGATGTGAGTAGCACGTTCCTGCATAGGTCTGCCCCGTCTCACAGTATCCGCGTCTCGCTCTCTTTAGGATCTACTGGAATCAGAACGAGGGCAACAATATCCAGGTCGATGGCCTCGACGCGGCTGGAGAGCCCAAGAGCCCCGCTTATAACGCCAAGTGCGGGTTTCCCGACGGTTCTGTCCCTCTCGCATTTCTGCTATCGTGAGGCTAAAGGTGCTTGCAGGCGCGCAAAATGACATCTTCACCGGCGCGTCGTCTGGCAGCAGCTCGGGGTCGGGCTCGTCCGGCTCGTCCAGCTCGACGACGAATACGAAGGCGACCAGCTCCTCGTCCTCGTCTTCGTCCCAACACCAACATCGACGTCGACACCGGGGCGAAGAAGGTTGCGGTGAGCGGCAGCAGCAGCAGCAGTGCGGCGGCGGCGGCTGCATCTGCGTCTGGGTCCGCGAAGCACGTGTGCAAGACGCGCAAGGCGCGCCGCGCGGAGGCGGCGGAGCGGGAGAGGCGCTCGGAGGGCGTTCTCGATGCATCGCAAGCGGAGTGCGCGCGGCTTCTAGGCGTCTTGCGCCCCCGCTCCCTCTCGTTCTGTAGACCTTGCCCTCCCCCTCTTCCTCCTTCGCCACCCTCGCTCGCCACTTCCGACTCCCTTACTCACACGCACGCTGCGCGCACGACCTCCACATCACATCGCTACCCACCACCCTGGATACCTATCGGAACATCTCATCTCATCTCATCTCCTCTTTTTCCATCTACGCACCACATGCATGCATACATACCCCGCTCGCTGCGTGCAGCGATTACCCAAGCCTCCTCCACCCACGCGCGCCAGCCCACGCCGTTCTTTGTCGTTGCGCAGCCGACGACGTCGAGTACAAGTTACTCTTTCTCGCCAAGTACAGTACGAGCTACTTACTGTTTCTTCTCTTCGTCGTTGCGCAGGCCAGCGACGGAGCGTACATGCTTATATGCGTAGTAGATTCTACCACACCCTTACCCTTGCCCTACGTGGATTAGATTTGAATTTTGTTGTAGCACAGTCGAATCACACTGGTTAGCTGTTGTCTCATTTGGTTTGGGAGTTTCGTGGTGGCACGACGTCGGATCGAGTCGGGGTATACACCCGCACGTCTGGTGGTGCTGTGCCAGCATCAGCCTAAGGCCTCTCTAAGCCTTAGAGCCGTTATTGCCGTTACTGCCCTTGGGGCCAACACTGCAAAGAGTATCCAGGCGGCCGTTCCCGAAAGGTGTTTCCTTAAAAAGGGAAGTACGAGGGGCAGAAAGGACTTAAAAGACGCAAACAGCCTCGGTTGACACGTCCTGTGCTTCCCCTCCCTTCTTGAAACGCAATCTCGATTTCTTCGTCTCGAACGATTTAGGAAACCCATATCGCCAGCCAAAGAACAGGACCTTTAAAATCCGCTTGAGTCGAGATTGCCTTTGCAGTCTTTGCCACAAATTTGTACGAGTTCCTCATTCGCTACAATCGGCAAATGACTCAAAATCTGCTGGAAATGCGTAGCTCCGCCCCAGATGCTCGAGTCGCTGCTTGAAGCCACTCCCCCTGACTCCTTCACCCGTAAATCGACTGCTACGCTCCAACGAAGTGCCACTGGACTCGGAGGCCCTCGTCGTCCGCAGTATTGTGTCGGATGGCGAGGACCGAATGCATGCGCTAGATGCGCATATCGTCCACCTGCAAGCCACTCTGGCACAGCTATCCCAACGGCGCGATGAGACGGTCGAACATCTTCGCGTTCACCGTGCATCCTTTCCTCCATCCGCCCGCGTGCCTATGGAGTTGGTGTGCGCGATATTTGCGTTGGCCAGTACGCAGAACAGAGTGAAATTTGGAACGCCCCCATGGCGGCTTGGTTTCATCTGTCGTTCTTGGAGGCATTACGCTCTGTCATATCCCCTCCTCTGGTCCTCCGTCACCGTTGAATGCTACCCATGCTGGTATGAGAGCGACAGGCAACGGCTCTTGGTCCAAACTTCAGACCCACTGTCCAGGGCCACCAATGCCTCTCTGGATATCACTGGTCCGGCGTCACCCGCAATGGTCCAGATTCCCGCCTACTAGGCTTGATCCTCCCCACACTCCAATCGTTGGCGCAATGTGTCGTTTTATGTCTCCGATAACTGTAGGCTTGATTGGCTGCTGCCCACCAGCGGCAAGCTCGATCGACTAGAAACATTGGAAGTGGGAAAATTTTGGCGCTACGACATTCCCTGACATTTTCACGACTGCGCCAAATCTACGACGAGTTGTATTGACTGTGTTAAAGAACCTGAACCGCGGTGCTCCAATTTACCTGAGTCTATCCCGATTCCGTGGGGGCAGATCACCCACTACCGAGGGGAGTTTCCTTGGGCGCGGCAGCTAGAGTTTTCTACAAGCCGCTCCAAATTTGTCGAATTGTGCACTGGAAATTGCAGAGGGCTACAACTTCATCCCTCCGACAGACACGACTGTGGTCCTTCCCCACCTTCGTCGGCTATGCCTAAATGCCGCCGCTTCCCACCTGAATGTCGTGGCCCCAGAGCTGGAAGAACTATGCTTGGTGTTTAGTCTGTGGATGATCCCCCTTATCATTCCCTTCATTCTACGAACCTCCTGCACGCTTACCCGACTGGTCTGTGGCAATGCCGCCTTCATACGGAACTCACAGATGTTTTACGGGCTCTTCCGACCTTAGCTTACCTTCTGCTGGAAAATAGCGACCATCAGGAAGAGGATGGGGTCGCATTTTTCGCCACCATGGCGGTCTCGGGCACAGATTCTGATGTTTGCCCACATATCGTGTCGATGGTTTACGGGTATGACCTCTGGGACAACCACACCACACAGGATGCGTTTATTTCCATGGCAAAGTCGCGATTCCGGACGCAGCACGACCTCCGCTCGCAACTCTCTCATCTTCGTGTGTTTAGGACCGCTTGTTATCTGGAGCACTATGAGCCTCCCGAGCTCAACATGAAAAATCGGATTCAAATGCTGCAGGATGAGGGACTTGATGTGGCCTTCTTGGGCGAGCAGGAAACTACAGACTATCTCTCTCGAAGATATATTTGATCAGAAGGGCATGCTGTGTACTCAGCAGGGACATTTTTTGTAATGGTGTTTCTCTTCGGCATCGTGTGAATGCATTTAAATCTGGAGTCAATTTCAAAGACAGCTTCTGGACTTGGTACATGATTTTGTGAATGCGCTGACCTGGCAGTGAGCCGCGAAATATAAAGATATTGTACGTATATGTTCAAACTTTATTCGTGAAAGCGTGCTGTCCAGGTTTCCCCAACACATAGAACCAAAATGGGAGAAAGTGAGGCTGAACCCATGAGCAGTACCAAAGCAATGAAAGAAAAAAAACACATGATTTCGATGATTCCCTTTTAGCAATTGGGAGGAAATTCCTGGAAATTCCGAGGAATTGAAACTCCTCGTAGGGCACTGCAAAGTAAGGTGTGAGTAGCCTGTAGACTAGACGAGACTAGATGAGAAAGGAAAGGGCATGCTCACCGAGAGGGTGATGGGCAAGAGTGGTGTTGAGCTTCTGCAGGTGACTCTGAGATCGTTCTCTGTGAAGGCCTGGGATGATTTGGGGAGAATGAGTCCGGGCGAACCTTTCAATTCCGACTCGTGGGTGCGCCCAAGGCTCTCATTTGTTTCGTTGTCTGCCTCCTGTTGGGGTTCGGAGGCTCCAAGTAGCCTCCAACACCAGATGTGCTGTGGGGAGCTGTGATTCAACACTAATCAGACATCAGGAGGTGTCCGTGAAGATCTTGCTTGGGAAACAAGATGTAGATACTAGATATTGAGGGATGGATCCGGGGGGCAATGTAGACCTCGCTCAAGTGATACTCTGCGGAAAAATCATCCACACGTCTGAGATGCATAGACATATGGGTTTTCCGGCGCAGGGAATGAGGACAAAATGTTCCTGGTCAAGGGGCGGTGATGCAATTAGGTAGAGAATGGACGCCGCCATTGGTCAAGGTGAGCCCGGTCATTGTGTTTTCTACGCCACGACATGGGTTCGGTGTGCCACCATTTAGGTAGATCATCTGCTCATCACGAGAGGTACATAGTGAGAGGCAAGTTCGAGATGGCGGCTTTGAGCGAACCCTAACACCGGACCGGGGCTTTCCCGGGATCAACCTCGCACCACAATTAGGCTCGTTTCAGCTAGTCTAGGATTTGATGATAGGGAGGTCGACAAGATCAGATGGGAATCATGATCCGATGAATGGCAGTGTTTCCGCTTTGGGATCTTGTTTGTCCATTATAGCTTATTTTGTTTGATTCATAGAGTATATTGTGATTTGAGGGGGTATATGGCTCGGGAGAGCACGAGCAAAAGGTGACATGCTTGTGCTGGCCAAAAAGAGAAGTGCCGATAAGCGGCGGCATCACATCCATCACATTCGCCATCTGATCTTGTTGACCCTCCTACCTACCTCCCATCAACGCCCAGACTTTCTTTCCCCTCTTGAGAACGACTGTCTTCTCAATGGCCGAAATAAAGTCTGAGTAACGAGACTACGTTTCAGCCTCTCTAGTCTACAGAGTGTGAAATCTGAAGATAGTCGTTCAGATCACGTATACTAGAGACACCACAATCACAGTGTACCAAATACAAGGTCAGTCTCTTATCACTTTTTTTTCACTAAAAATGATTTTTCCAAGGTTTTTCTCAGCCCACCGCCCAGCTTGCATTGCAGTATTCACCAGTACCATGGTGTTTGAGCCGTGACACAACTTGCATGAGTATTTTGGGGTATCCAAAAGAAGACAAAAACGGAGTCCAAGACAAAAGCTCATGTTGAGACCTGACTATAATGTGGGCGCAATATCACTGTGTTCCACCCCCTGTAGACACACGTGCGTCGATGTTATCTGACATGTGTCGACATGCGGCGATCTTCGGCTACATTCAGCTACCTCCGTCTACGTGATGATCTACGCCGCTGTTATATCCGTGTCGGAAAAGGCCGGAAGGACGGAAGGCCGGAAAGACGTAAAGGCCGGAAAGACGGATAGGGCCGTAAGTGATACCACGTAGGAGATCGGGTACACCAACTAACTTGGCTCGACGACGAAGAGAGCAGAAGTCAGACCGCGGAGCAATGCAGAGGCAAAGCACGTTAATTTTCAACTAAAGATACAGTAGAACATAATACGTATTTATACTAAATACGGAGATAAGTCTAATGCGGAAAGAAGTATGTAAAAGACAATAAGTACAGAGAAAGACAATAGAACAATAAGAGAGAAGCATAGTTGCATAAGTCATATGTTTGATTTGGGGAACACTCAGAAGACCTTCATTGCGAAAACTCCAAGGTTTGTGCATCAACGGAACTAGCCGGATGCAACGGGAAAGTTGGTTTGGCCGTAACAACCGTAGCCGGAAAGGCCGTAAACGGCCGTAAAGGAACCAGAATGGATGAAAGTGCATGGTCGTAACAGCCGCCCTTCGGTGACCTTATCTGATGTGTGGCTAGGTGAGTCTACATGGGGTAGATGCACTGCATCGACCCGTCGGCTACCTGGGTCTACGTGGGTCTACTGTGTAGACACACATAGACCCATCAACCTCAGAGTGTGGATTTGGCCACCCTAGAGTTGTACTTATCTGGTGGAGTGCATGTGTCTACATGCACCTACGTGTGGCTACCTGCCTCTACATGCATCTACATCGGTCTACATGAGTGAACCGACGTAGAATGATGTAGACATGTGTAGACAGATGTACACAAGCTGTATCTACATGGTGTAGATGCACATAGACACAGTGGTTCATCTACCCTTTGTCTACAGGGGTAGACAGAGCCTCTGTCTACATGGGGTTGGAACACATTGAATCACAGATCACCGCCTCGGTGAGCCCAAGCCTCGCTGCAACACTTTGGTTTACCTTGATGCCTTCCCATTGAATGTCAACCAGAACACCGAATCATTGGCCGACCAGCCCTCAGCATTCTCTTCATACACTGTGACGCCATGCAAACAAGATGAAACCCAAATCTTCCTCTGGCGACCTTGCTTTCAAGGAATATTCAAGGTCAAATCAAGGTCAAATTCAAATTCAATTCCAAGTCAAGACGTGTAAACGCCGTCTGCCGCCAGCATGTCTATTGTATTAAAAGCACCGTCTGGTTGTTGTTCCTCGTAGTATGGACGAAAAGATCACCAACTCCAAGGACACAAGCTGCTTGGAATATAAGGAATTGGCTTTGGGTAGCCACCTCGCTTCAACCTCCCTCGCAATGGCACATCCCAAATTGGTTGTCAGCACATTCCTTGCCTGTGTCCTTGTGCTCATTCCCCTTCTGTGGCAGTGGCGTGCGCGGAATACTCCCATCCTCTCAATGATGGCCTGGCTCTTTGTGACCAATATTAATCTATTGTACACTATCAATGCATTGGAAAGTATAGAGGGGTTTCGTAAATCATTGATGCTTGGTTTACCTATATTTGCTGTCGCATCCTCGACTCCACACCTACGAACCACTGTCAAATTATGTGCATCTTTTGTGCAACTCTGGCTGGACTTCGCAGGGCCACAACTATGCTTAGTCTGACAAGACTGAACCCCACAAATGGTCCTTGGGGTTGAATGGTCGGACTTGCAGCTTAAAGTGAGCCACAACGGTGTGTGGCGGTGTGGAGCCGCCCTTAGCCAATGTCACTCTTGCAAACAGATGTAAGCAAAAATTGAGTATCAACAATTTACGAAACCCCTCTATCTCTCTCTTTATAAAATAACGGGTGTCTGTCTGAAGCCTTTAACACCCTAAATATGGTCTTTCTGACCCGAATCTATGGATTGTCTCACAACAAGCGCTCAGCGCCAATTTCTTTCACGGCGCTTGGGCCTTAATCGGCGCTAATCTGTCTTTTGCGCAGAGAAAGCGCAGTTTACACGGTCACCGGACGATCCTTTGACGCTGAGAGGCTGCTAAAATCAGGGAGGGGATGCGAGGCCGCAAAGCGGCTGAGCAGCCGCTTGTACTTTCCAAACGGCTGTAGCCAATCTTAGCGCCGGGGTTGTTAGAAAGGTGACGCAACCAGCTGCCTTGCGGCCTACTGGCAAGTGATTCGGCATCATCAGGTGCCTGAAGGCCGGTCCGCAATGAGCTCACGGCAGCCGATAGCATTTAAGTCAGATCAGCGGAGAATTGAGCGGAAGTTAAAAAGCTTGAGACGGACGGACAGGCGTAAGAGGGTGAAAAGAGGGTGATGCAGATAATCATTCACACGAGATTGTTTTCTAGTACTCGAATTTGAGAAAATGGCCACCGCAAGATGAGATTCACAAAGATCAGAGATGCGCAGCCAAGAAGGAAGATGCCTCACCAAGATGACAAATGCTTTGCCCAAGCACGGGTATGCCGGCAATTAAGGGCCGATGTTTTTTTTTCGCAGCTCGATGGGTGGACTAACTAACTAACGTAATACACCATATAGTAACTTATCACGTGTTTTAGTTTCCGGCGGACAGTGGGGGTTGAGCAGGGCGTCATTTAATGTTTTGAAGACATTGGTCGCATTCTTGCAACTTTGCGGGGCAGTTTTGATTGGTATCTCCTCGTAATGACTACTTCTAAACCAGAATCGTTTTTTCCACCTACTTCCGAGTACACTTTGCAGGGTGCAACAAACTTGCAGACGAACTTGAAGCCTCAGGCTGGCACGATTGACAGGTGCTTGAAAAAAGAATCGGGGGCAGTGCTCGAAATTGCCGCTGTCGGACTTGACAGACAGATCACGTCACTTCCAGCGTCAATCTCGAATTCGGTCGCCGTGTTCGAGGCATAGAGTGTAGAGGCCCGTAAACTCTCGGAATTGTCTCGGAACTCAACGAAAGTATGCTCAGAAGTGATTTCTACCCCTAAGAAGGTGGGGTCAATTTTTTTTTTCCCCGCCTGACGGCCGGACTAACTAACCGGCCCTTAGTCGCCGGTTTAGACACCGGCATAGTACCCTTGTGCCCAATATGAAAGATGCCCAAGACGAACCTGTAGTTTTACTGATCAAGTTGAACGTCAACCAGAGCGCCTAATCATTGGCCGACCAGCCCTCAGCATTCTCTTCATACCCTGCGACGCCATGCAAACAAGATGAAACCCAAATCTTCCTCTAGGCTCTGGCGACCTCTGCTTTTGAGGAATATTCAAGGTCGAATCAAGGTTGAATCAAGGTCGAATTCAATTCCAATATCAAGTCAAGACGTGTAAACGCCGTCTGTTGCCAGCATGATCTTCCTCCGTGTCTCTTGAAAACGCCATCTGTTATTGTTCCCCGTCGCATGGACGAAAATATCGCCAACTCCAATCGTGGATCGCTCCGGACACGCGCTGCTTGTATAAAGAACTGGCTTCGGGTCGTCCACCTCGCTTCGACCTCCCTCGCAATGGCGCATCCCGAATTGGCTGTCGGCGCGTTCCTCGCCTGTGTCCTTGTGCTCATTCCCCTTCCGTGGCAGTGGCGTGCGCGGAATACTCCCGTCCTCTCAATGATGGCCTGGCTCTTTGCGACCAATCTATCGTACGTTATCAATGCAGTAATCTGGTACGACAGCATCGACAACGTCGCCCCCGTATTGTGTGATATCGGTACGTCAATAATTTCTTGCAGGACTTGCTATCTTCTAACGGAGCCTCGCTGCAGTCACGAAGTTGACCATTGGTAGCGAGGCTGGGCTTCCAGCGTGTTGTTTAGTGCTTGCGCTGCGACTATGGCAAGTGACCTCACCAAACCTGGGCAGCAGAAAATTCCTGATGTTGGACCTTTCTCTGTGCTGGGGATACCCCGCGCTCACGATGATCTTGCGTGAGTCTCCAATTATCTTTTAATCTCCTTGCATCTGGAAAATATAACCCAAAGACTACGTCGTCCAAGGGCATTGTTTCGATATCAGGCAAGACATCGGATGCGCTCCCGCTATCTACATCTCCATTCCCGCCATTTTCATCATCTACGCCCCTCTAGCAATAATTGCACTCTTGAGCTTCGTGTTCTCGGGCCTCGCATTCTGCAATTTCTGGCGCCGGCGCCACTCCTTCGCCGCGGGCCTGCAGCGGCAGAAATCGTCCTTCACCATGCGCCGTTACCTCCGCGCCATGCTCGCCACCCTCATCATCGCTATCTGGGACACAGCGGTCATCATCCTCGTCGTCGTCTTCACATTCCGCGGCAGCGGCAGCCTCCGCCCATACACCTCCTGGGCGGACGTGCACTTCGACTTCTCGCGCGTGGGCCAGTACCCTATGACCTTTTTTATCATTGAAAAATATGCAGGCGAGAAACAGGGTTTGAGGACAGTATTGTAGAGAACAAGGTGTAAGGTTTTTGTGCTATTCCAGGTTGAGGTTGAGGACGAGGGGTAGGTTGAGTACGAGTTTTCATAGGACAAGCAAATAGCTTTAAGGTTGAGTACGAGACACGAGGTTGTGGGGTGTAGGTTGAGTACGAGTTTTCATAGGACGAACAAATAACTCTAAGGTTGAGTACGAGACACGAGGTTGTATGTGGTGGTTTAGAACAAGGGTTGAGGTTGAGGGCGAGACTTGAGAGCTGAGGAAAACAGTCAAGTTTTGATCATCATTCTACCAATCAGTTGATCAATTGCTAACCTTAGCTGTGACACTGTGACACAACAATTAAATTAGAAATTTGATAAGTAATTTGAGGTCTATTTTCTGGCTTTCTTCACAGTTCTGGTGAGTAATTGCTGTATACTAGCTGGATAACAACTGGTATTGGTTTTCCAATACTCTTTCAATGTTTTTAATCCATATAACTGGGTGGCCACTAGTATTTTTTATCACACACAAAAAAAAAAATTGGGCCCTGATTATTTATATTAAGAAAGCAGGCAATTTATGTCAAGGTCAACACATACCCCATGATTTGAGGTGATCATATGTTATATTGTTGTTGACCCTATTCAGCATGCCCCAGGATCACGGAGACTCTGCTTAAGGCTTCTAGTAGATATTCCAGGACACATAAAGAGCTCTCAGCCAGGAACCAGAGTAATCAGCATAAACTCAAAATATGTCAACTGACAGTCTGACACTTTTGGTTATTTTGTGAATTGGGCACCAAGGGGACCACTGAATGTGAAATTTTGAAGTGTTTTGATCAGGTTTTGGCTGAATGCTGTTTCTCAAGATATGAATTTGAGAACTTTAGTTCCATATAGTGGTTATGATTCAAAACCCATCTGGCCAGAACTTCACCACAACACTTCAAATAAAGCTCAATCTGAGCCATCTACACTGTCTCTTCCTATTCTCTATGTATATTTTACACTGACTGTTAGGGGAACCCCCCCCCCCCCTCCAGCCACTTCCGTGTCTGCTGCTCCAGCCCCTTTTCCATCTGCTCCATCCAGGACATCTGTCCGCTCCTGCTGGCATGTGCTATGTGATCAGGCCTGGGATCATTGTAGATACCTATGGACACATGCTACTGGGTAGTTACTGAACTGTATACAAGGTTTCGCCTAGCATGGGAATCCTCATCCTTTCTTCTCTTCGGATTCCCCTGCTAGGTGCATAGTATTTCCGCTCCTGTATTCTAGTACCTATATTTATACTTCAGATTCCCCCCTAGTTTCCATGCCCTGCACCAAGCTTAAGGTTGCCCTTACACTGACATGCCTTTCATAACTTGAGCAGCCTGGTTTATTGTGTATTTACAATGAAACATCATGACTGTAAGGGCAACCTTAGGTGGTAGTTTAAGTACAAGAGAGTATGGGAGGTGCTGTGGAGTGATGTGGGATCATATATCAAACCAGTGGAGTAATGACATCACACTTTTGGGGAAGCTTGGCCAAATCTTGGAGCAAATCCATGGCCTTTTTCAACACAATTTTTCATGATGAATGGTAAGGAGACCAACCAGGCTCCAAGATAGAAAACTGCAGAATATAGGTCATGACATGTACATTGAAATTCAGGATGGCTGTTGTGACGAAACATCATGAAACTTGAAGTTCAACATAAAAGTGTTGAAATTTATGATGAATATTTCTCATAGTGCCAGGGGAAAACATTAATACAGTCAGGAATTATTTATATTGCTGCACCATCCCAAATGGTTTCAATCAGTTCTGTGACCATTGGGTTACTGATTGACTCCTCTACACTCATATACCCCTTCATAAGCTTTGCACCAGGCCACTCGGAGCCATCCAGTGGCTATTTTGGCATGCAGTGTCTGGTGGCTACACCAGCCACAACATCATCCAGTAACTCCACTGGTGGCTAAAAATATGATTGTTGTGTTATTTAGCCACCATAACCGCATGCCTGATGAGCCAGCTCAGAGCCACCTGGTAGCTTCTGGTGGCTCAGCACAAAGCCTCTATTTACCTCGCATTTATCTTGTCTGTTGTCCTTGGACATCCGACACTGTACCTTAGTTACAACCCCTAGGGACTTTAGTATATAAGCTGTAGCTACTTTTTAGTATTTATTATTCTAGTCTAAACTCCAGACTTATTTGTTGGAACTCTTCATGCTTCAGTCACCCTTGTCATCTCAGAACCCGGAATCTGCTCTGTGCTGACATATGTCTAGGAATACAATTTATCAAATTCGCTTTTTTCACCATATTATTGCACTATAATAGGCTCTGAGTTGGCCTGATCAAATTCAAAGAGCTTAGAATAACATCCCTATATGGTTAGGTCACCTAAAATGGTTGAATTATGAGCGAAAGAAGGGCTGATGTAGGGAATTATAGGGAATTTCATTTTTGGATGATAGATGTTCATGTCCCAAATGTAAAAGTTATGCTCAGATTGTAGAGCTCATCAAGGGCTACAAGAGTCACCTATACCATTTTCCAATCAGTGTTCCAGGTGGCCCACAAAATGCAAAATACTTTCTGTGAACCATGTGACATTTCCATCAATTGCTGGAGAACAGAATTGGTAGTAAATCAGTTTCTCCACTGGCACACATTCTGACAGGTAAATATTGTTTTTCTTCTCAGGGAGAAAGTCCTTTGATTGGAAATTAATGTCAAATGCCTTCCACAGTTATTTCTAGATTTGTGAATTCTAGTTCTTGGCAGTGGTCTAGTAATCAAGTATTTTAGTTGCAGTTTACCATCAGCATTTACCTAATGTAGCTGCTCCAACTTTTACTAATAATCAGGGCCCTTTTTTTTTTTTTGTGTGTGTGATAAAAATACTAGTGGCCACCCAATTATATGGATTAAAAACATTGAAAGAGTATTGGAAACCAATACCAGTTGTTATCCAGCTAGTATACAGCAATTACTCACCAGAACTGTGAAGAAAGCCAGAAAATAGACCTCAAATTACTTATCAAATTTCTAATTTAATTGTTGTGTCACAGTGTCACAGCTAAGGTTAGCAATTGATCAACTGATTGGTAGAATGGTGATCAAAACTTGACTGTTTTCCTCAGCTCTCAAGTCTCACCCTCAACCTCAACCCTCGTTCTAAACCACCGCATACAACCTCGTGTCTCGTACTCAACCTTAGAGTTATTTGTTCGTCCTATGAAAACTCATACTCAACCTACACCCCACAACCTCGTGTCTTGTACTCAACCTTAAAGCTATTTGCTTGTTCTATGAAAACTCGTACTCAACCTACCCTCGTCCTCAACCTCAACCTGGAATAGCACAAAAAACCTCGTACCCTCGTGCTTGTAAATTGTTGTTCTCAACCTCATTTGTGGAACCTCATATTTTTCATCGAAAAAAGCTTTTATAGTACCCGACGTTGTTCATCCCGGCGATGGTGCTTACGCAGATGTACTTCATGTGGTGGACCGTCCCCGTCAGCACGTACTCGTTCTTCTGCTTCTTCGTGCTGTGCGAGGACGCTGTGGCGGAGTACCGTGCGTGCTCCGCCTCATCCCTTGCATTCGTCGGGGAAGCCAGCCCAAGCCCGCTCCTTCCTCCTCTTCTCCCACCTCCGAGTGGCACCTGTCGCTCCCACAGTGGACGACGACCGCAACCGCGACGAGCGCGACGCTCATCGACACCGTCATTGATATCAAGCCTGACTGGCAATATTCCACCTCGCCCGACTTGGTCTCACCCGCTGTCCATTCCTGCCTGAGAGAGATCTGTATACCATCCAGTCGGCCTCTTGTCCCGCAGCCATGTACTCTAAACCGAGTGTGAATCGGTGTTCTGCGCGGTAATAAACTCTCGAAACGACGGAACGGAACGCAGGGACAGAGGCTTTCAAACTTTTTTGTAATTGCGTCTCGTCTCGTCTATCTAAAGATGTAGTTCTAGGACTACATGAGAACATGCACATGAAAAATATGGGTACTTTTAGCGTCTAAGCAGAGCAGATCATGGCGAGACATGAGCATGAACGAGGACGTGGGGAGTGGGGGTTGTTTGACGGGTTCCGAGGACGCGGTGGGGTGACGGTGGAGGGTGGTGGCGCGCGCCTAGAAGTACGTGGCGAAGAGCGGGATGAGCGACTGCGCGAGCGTGTAGCTGAAGACGAGCTTCGGGCCCACCACCAGGATCTGCGACACGACCGCCGTTAGCACACACCATTCGGGTCAGAAAGAGACAGCCGCTACGCACCTTCGGCGTCAGGCCCTTGAAGAACGCGCCCGCGCCCTCGTTCTTTACGAGCTCGCGCACGACGGTGAAGCCAGGGACCTTGCTCTCGAAGTTGGCATTCTGGATGCGCGTCTTGACGACATCGAGCGGGGGCGGCGACGGTGATGGACGCGACGGCGCCCGCAATGGAGGTGATGAAGTTTGGTGTCCAGGTGGCTTTGGAGTAGTCCGAGACGCCGAGGACGTAATCCTTGGTCCACAGCGGAGGCGCCGAAGAGCTAGCGGGCGGGGTGGTGGAGGTAAGCATGGAGATAAGTAGGAGGAAGCAGGGAGGAGGAAGGACGCACGGCAAAGCTTCCGGGGGCGTTCCGTGCCATGGTCCAGCCCCAGCCGCAGTAGAGCGTCGTGCCCTCCTCGAGGAAGATGCACACGACACCGCGGCCGCGGAAGGCCTCCGGGTTCACCTGCCGCTTGATCTTCAGTACGTCAAGGGGGAGCAGGACCTGCGCAGCGCGTCCATAAGCCCATTCACACCAAAAAAAAATCAGCTAGTTCACGCACAACTTCGCCGATGCCGGTCAGACTGCGGGGCGGCAGTACCAAAGCAATGAAAGAAAAAAAGACATGATTTCGACGATTCCCTTTTATTGCCGTTTGCAGTAAAGTTGGCCAAAGCCAGGGGACGATCTGGCATGCGTCGGCGAAATGTGACCCCCTACCGTATGTTGGTATTTGGTCTGGACGTTTGATGCATCAATACGATCACGTGCATCATCGCGCAACACATTTCGACGCTCATTGAGTCATTTACCGTCGTTCAGGCAGAGATTAAACACATAGAGTACAAAACTAAACTATTCTAGTCTTTTTATGAACATGTGAGTCAGATCCGCTGGTTTATTGAGTTTCCCGTGGCCGTTTTGACCGACTATCACCACCGTCTGCTGAGCCTTTTACAAAAGCATCCATTGCATCGCTGCCTGGGATGTCATATTTATCCCTATACTTTTCCACTTCATCCTCAGAAATGCTCATCCATCCCAGTTCTTTTTTTCCTGATGAACAAGGTAAGCAAAAACTCTGGCGGAATATTTATCCGGATGGTAACTTGTTTGCTGAATTTTTTCCCGGCAGATGTTGACTAAAAAGATGAAACATGGCATTGTATTTCCAGATTGTCAGACGCGGTCCAGGGGTAGATTCATCACAAGAAACACAATGGATAAAGACATTTGTGCAAGGCATTGAGGGCAGTTGCAAGGGCAGTTGAAGTTGCAGCGGATTTATAACTCATCTCGGTGTGATTTTACCTTCCAACGAACCAATCTGGGTGCCATGGGTGTCAATAATACAAAAATATCAAGCCCAGATGAGATATGAGCGTTAAATGTTTAAAATGAACGTCAAACCGCGTTGCGCTGATTTGTGTGCTCAGGACCTACGTTAGAAACATGAACTAATCAACCACTTGTTGGTTACACGGTGTAGAAACAGTGCTATGACTGCCAGAAACAGCCGATGAACCATCCAAGCGATCTTAGATACACGCTTCCAAGATCCCGACGAGTTACAGCCCCTAGTACAGGGCCTTGTGAAGGTTGTAGGAGGAGGTTTCAGATCTCAGAAACTGAGATTGGAGCAAAGTGCGAGTAATACACGTTTCAAGACACATGGAAACAGAGTTTCCAGGCAAGATTTAGATACAAGGCTTCTCAGCAGATATGTAGAGGACGTTATGAAGGCCCAACTAGCTAGTTTATAGTCCAGTGGACTCAGGTGATTGCACGTTTCTCAACAGGCAATTGCGTTTCCAGAGTTTTCCCCGAAGGTACTTTCCAGACCCCGCACTCAGCTACGTTTCCAGAGCTTTCCCTTGAAGGTACTTTCTAGACCCCGCATACAGATACGTTTCCAGAGCTTTCCCCGAAGGTACTTTCCAGACCCCGCACCAGATACGTTTCCAGAGCTTTCCCCTGAAGGTACTTTCCGGACCCCGCACTCAGATGCGTTTCCAGAGCTTTCCCAAACCGGTACTTTCTGAACCCCGCTTCCACACAAGTTTATAGTCAAGTAGACTCAAAGCAAACAAGTTTATAGTCAAGTAGACTCAAAGTTTATAGTCGGATAGACTCAAAGTTTATAGTTGGATAGACTCAAAGTTTCCCAGTCCCTTTAACCGAATCCAAGAGAGTCCAACCGAATTCAACACAGTCAACAGAGTCTAACAATTCCAGGCCAAGGCCCAAGTGCGTTTCCAGAACGATATATGATTCAGAAACAAAGAAGATCTCAATACAATGCTACTCTATAAGAGTGCGCTCGATTGAGGGACACAGATCCACACCCAGGTGCAAGCTTACTGCATGGTTGAACAACAATACTGCCCAGATCACACCCTGGCAGGTGGATACTGGTCAGATTGTGCCCAAGCGTAGACAGAAACGGCTGCTAGCGGTGGGGGGATCCTGTATCCATTGTCGAAACACCTCCAGATACTTATACAGATGCCAAGACCACACTTACAAACCCAAAACATAATCCCAGTGAGTCAATTGTCCGTTTATCCGTCTCTTTAACCGTGTTTCCGTCGGTTGTTCTTCCGAGAATCGCCTCCCATTGGTTCCCAAGAGCGAGCACACCATGTTTCCTTGACAATTACATAGCAGAAACCTGTCAGCAACACCCCTGGATTACTCAGAGGGTGCGCAGATCACTGATAGATCAGCACTGCACTTGCTCGACATGTTTCTGCCTTCTGCTCAACTCTCCCCTCTGTTTCCATTGCAGCACTTGATAGTACTCCTTTGTAGCTTTCAGGAGATACCCATTTCTGAGGAACTTCCCAAAAAGGGTTCTTGGAAAAGAGCCTGTGAACGTTTCTGGAGTTGTGATCCGGACCTTCAAATAGCCGATAACCTGTTTCGGTGTATCCGCATTTGATAGAAACCGGCTACCCCAGTACCCGACTCCCACTCGTGACCTAACACGACCTCTAGACGTCTCAAAACAACACAATACATTGCCCAACTCCCATTCCCTTGACCCGTTTCCGTTGTTTAAGTGGATGTTGGAAACAAGTCAAACGAAGTTCCTTGACTTGTTAATTGGCTGCACATTCCCCTACAGTTTTCAGGGTGAGACTTGCCAATGGATGTTCTAATTCCTTAGAGCATCCACCCGTTTCTCTGTGGTTCGCCCAACAGCTACCAGGAACCAGTACTGTTATATAGAAACAACAGTTACAGTAATAAGTCTGATCAGAAACACGCAAAATGACGTGTATCTAACCATGGCCCATTTACTGGCTTATCAGCGCGATGGTGCACGTGATCGTATTGATGCATCAAACTTCCAGACCAAACACCAACATACGGTAGGGGGTCACATTTCGCCGACGCATGCCAGATCGCCCCCTGGCCAAAGCACCTTTTTGGGAAAACCAACAGTTTTGAGTCAGTTACCGTGTGTCACCTGTATCTCACCCAATACATCACATAATGCCACATAACTAGACATTTTCGGGAACTACTCTTCTGTCCGCTTCTACTGAACATAAAATCTAAGGATTTCATCGGATAATGAGTATGATTGCTCAAATTGACATGGTCTATACTAAAACATGAATAACTCCACAACGGAGCCACGTATTGACTATTGGTAAGAACAGTGTTCATTGTTAGGGTCCTTTACAGAGCCCCACGTCGCGCGTTTGGCCGAAAATCAACAGAGAGGGGTCGCTGTCGCCGTCCGCATCCTGTCACTCTGTGACTGGATGCGTGCCGTGAGTCTCCCGGAGAAACCACCATGGCCAGAACTAAAAAGAAGAACAAGAACCTTCAGGACGCCAAAGCAGCTGCTTCCGACCCTGGGGATGTGGGCACAGACCCACCAAAGCTTTGCTTGACCATCTTGCTTCCCAAGAAAGCGCAAAAAGCTGTCACTTCACCCGAGCCCGAGGGGAGTCAATCGGCCACGGAAACAATCACCCCCTCTGCCAGTCCTCTCTCCAAAGACCTTAAAAAAGGGGCTTACCCAATACCTTCGCTCCCGTGGCCGTTCCGTATCCCTGGAAGCCGCCAACAACGACAATGCATCTGAAACCGAGCTCTTGATGCGCGCAAAAAGCAGAACGTTTGAGAACAGCGTAGAGGACATTGACAAAGATTCAGAGGATGGTTTTGTGGGTGCTGATGCTGAGGAAGAGGAGGATGAGCTGGAATCCGACGAGGACGATGAAGAGAAGGCTTCCGATGAAAGGAACTCGGAATCTGGCTCACCCACGCCAGAGGCATCGCTGGAGCCTGTCCCGGAGGTGGAGAAAAAGAGGAAGAAGGCTGTACCCAAGGTGAAGAAGAAGAAAGGCAGCATACCCGATGTCTTGAAATTTTCTGTCCCCATTGATGGTGCCAATTCGACATTGACCATCCCTCGCACCATCTCATTTCAGGAGCTCCTCACAAAGCTTGCCAATCTCATGTCACTTGCTTCCAATAAAGTCCGTGTCGCGTACCGCTTCAGCACGCAGGCGCGTGGCGATGCTTTCAATCATCTTGCATTGGACGACGAGTGGAAGGAGCTTCTTGCAGCTGCTGTTAAGACACAGAAAGTATCCAAATCACAGAAGACCTTCATCGTGGAAGTGAAGGATTTGGCAGCTTCTGTTGGCAAGGGCAAAACCAAAGGCGTGCAAAAGAGTGAGAAGAAAAAGAAGTGAGTAAGCTGCATCGTAAATGTCTCCAGTCGGATCGATTCTTATGTTACTCTTCCAGAAGCATGAGTTGGACTCCGAGGACGCGTCGGACACCAATTCTGACGCGAGGGATGGGAAAAATAAGAAAATAAGCGGTCCTCAATGGGTAGCAAGACTCGAGACCTCCAATGCCTGCAAAGAATGCGGTGGTCCTTGCCTCAAATATGCCTCAGGCCACGTTCGGCTCTCTAGGCAGGATCTGACCACTTGGTCCATTTTCATGGTGCATATAGACATGTTGCAAGACTATGTACTCAAAAAATCTGGCAGCTAAACGGCTATCAATCCGAGACCACCCCCCTGCTGAAAGTCAAGATCGGGAAGCCTCAGAAAGATGCCGAGACCCCCGTTGCCCCTCCCGGGGCCCTAGTTGCTCCTACCCTTCCCGCAGCTTCAGCTGTCAATCCCCTCATGCTTGGATTGCCATATAGCATGTGGAAACCTGCTTACCAGGTTTACACAAGATCTTCAAGATAAGGAACACAGAGACAATAAGACCCGTCAATGAATTCCAAGAAGCTAGAGGGGTGCGATACAGGAAGAGGGCGTCGTAGTGGAGGGAGAGACTAGCTAGCTCTACCGTAACGTCCTGTGAGTAATCATGTGATGTGAGCGTCAGTCACGGAGCAGGTTTACACCCTCCCCGTCTTTGAAAAAGTCCATGTGTCCCGCGTCAATTCAACCAGAGAGAGAGAAAAGTAAGGTAAGTAACCGTAGCCAAAATGCATGCCCGGAGGATACTCGCAGCGTCAAGGCCGGGCCGCTATGGGCAGACCCTCCGACTGCGGGTAGAAGGTAAAAGGTTCGCCAGCCGGCGCTTCGTTGTCCACCAAGGAGTCGAGCCAGTCGCGGAGCGCGTCAATATGCGCAATTGAGGCGATGGGGCCGGATTGAGCCGCTTTCGAGTCAAGCCAATCGCGTAGCGCGTCGAGGTGGGCGACCTCCCGTCCTGGGAGCCAGCGGGCGTCTTCGTTACCGTGTCCAGCCCATCGTACGAGGTATTGGTAGCCGCGGCCGCGTTTTCCGTTGGTCGATAATATCTGCAACTTCATGTTCCTCGCCCAGATCAGTGATAATGGGGCCCGGACGATCCAGTTTACGGCTTGGGAATAGCTCGTCATCGTTCTCGACGTAAGGTTCAATCTCCGACGTATGGAAGACTGGGAAGACGTGTGGCTGAGAGGCCATGTCAAGGGTGACAGTCGAGCATTCCTTGTGAACCGCCTTGATTGTGAACGGTCCGTCAAAGCGCGGCATATATTTGGCGACACGGAGTTGGCCTTTTTCACCGCCGCGTACGTAGGTGCCTCTGCGGTTGGTGGTGGAAAGTTTGACATGTTCGCCGACCTTGTAGTCGGGATCCGGGCCTCGTGTTTTGTTAGCCTGCTCGGCTTGGGTGAACTTGGCTGCGAGGAGGTTGTCCTGCGCGTCCTGGAAGTCCGTCTCCAGACATTTCATGATGTTGGCAGCAAGGACGTCCGTTGGGACTTTGGAGATGGGAGGCGTCGGGGCAAAGGGTGGAATAAGACGTGGAGAGCGGCCCGTGCGCAGTTGGAAGGGAGAGTAAACCGGTGGAGGCATTTACAGTGTTCATGATGTGGAAACGGACGCGAGGCAGGGCGCGAACCCAACCAGTCTGGTTCCGGGAGACATGATAGCGGATGCATTGGTTGACTGTTTTATTTGTGTGTTCGCTTGAGCCATCCGTTTCCGGGTGGTAGGCGGTGGAAAGTTTCAGCTTTACGCCGGTGAGTTTATGGAGGGCTTTCCAAAAGGCGGAGACAAAGAGTTTGTCACGGTCGGAGATGATCTCCAAGGGGCAGCCGTTTTCGCAGTACCACTTGTCGAAGAAGAGGAGGGCGAAATCTTCGGCGGATATATCAGTGCGGGTAGGCACAATTTGTATGTCAGAACCGCTGCGGTCGGTCATGGTAACAATGCAGTTGAATCCCTGGTCCTCGGGCAGAGGGCCAATGAAATCGATCGCCACTGAGTCACAGCGCTCGTCTGGGATAGGGAGTGGGTGAAGAGGCCCTGCCTTGGGTGTTGTGCGAGATTTGTTGGTCTGGCACTCTGGACACCCAGGGATGTATGCGCGCTCGAGGTCACGTCTCATGTTTGGCCAGTAATACGCGTCGCGCAGGGACTTGTAGCTCTTATCAAAGCCAAAGTGGCCAAGAGAGTCATGAGCGAGCCTGTAAAGGTTCTCGCGAATGGTACCAGCACGGGGAATGATCAAAACGTGAGCCGATGTACCATAACCCATTCTCGTTGGTAAGACCCGGAAAACTTGGTGTTATGGACGTGAACTTAGCACACCAAGGGTCTGTTTTGTAGCCATCGCGAATGGAGTCTACAAAGGCACCATCCACAGATATGTTCAAGATGGTGCAAACGGGGCTGGGGATATCTTCCGCAGGAGTACGAATCCGCGTGCGTGCAAGGCAGCGGGCTGCGAGGAAGGGTGAGTCCCCAGGGCAAGAGACTGATGCAATGGCTGTCGAATCAGAGTCTTCATCGAAGGGAGCCAGTGCAATCGAGTCAGGGTCGAGGTTGTCATCAAATTCAGTCCTGGACAGGGCGTCGGCCA
Organism: Mycena olivaceomarginata; assembly: GCA_029378375.1. Classification (NCBI taxonomy): domain Eukaryota; kingdom Fungi; phylum Basidiomycota; class Agaricomycetes; order Agaricales; family Mycenaceae; genus Mycena; species Mycena olivaceomarginata. The sequence goes on along the minus strand of JARKIC010000586.1, from coordinate 188,502 downwards.
CAGTGTTGTCCTGGCCCTTTACATAGACGATACGGCAGTCAAACTGAGAGAGAAATTCCATCCAGCGCGCCTGGCGTCTTGAGAGGTCTCTCTGAGTGTTAAAATTCTCAAGGGTACGGTGGTCGGTGTAAATGTAGACCGGCGAGCCAATGAGATCAGAGCGCCAGCGTCGGAGCGAACGAATAATTGCGAGGAGTTCCTTTTCATGTACAGGGTAATTAAGTTCCGCACCCTTGAAGGTCATTGAGTCGAAGGCAACAGGGCGGGCAGTCTCCCAGGTACCATATGACAGAACTGCACCAGAGCGCCTGTCACTAGCATCGGCAGTCACAAATATCTTGTTATCCCCCATGTCATGGTGATTAATGCAGCTCATTAAGTTACAACTGCGCGAAGTTTCCTGGGTGTACCCGAAGGGTGCTTTGCGAAGTTTTCCGGGTGTACCCCAAGGTCACATGCATTAGTAGGCGGGGCTTCCGGCGGCCGCAGGGCAGGTCTCGGCAAGGCTTGAGCCCCATCAGCCCATCAATTGAACTCGGCCGCTCGTCGCCGCAATTTGGCGGCCGCCACGACAGCGTGAGAACCTGATCCATGCTTGCTTCCGCCCACCACCCGCGCCCCGCCGCTTGCTCCCCACCGCGCCCGTACGCCCCCCACCCATGGCCACTTGGCTGCGCCCGCCGATACGAACATTCCGGCGTCCTATCCGGGCCTCATTGGCGCCGTAACCCACGACTGGAGCTCCCTGGACAACCGCTCACATTTGGCGCTTTTGCGCTCCTGCGCCTGCTTTCCCGCCGCCGTGCGCCGTCGGTTAGCTGCTCTCTGGTAGCCCTATGAACACAGAATCTCCGGGACTCCTTTTTGCTACTTTTTTGCCCTACGAAGCTGCAGTGCCGCTTTTTTTGCCTGCAATTTGGCTGCACCTGCTGCGCTTGCCCGCGCCCCACTGCCCTGCGCTCTGCGCCATGCCTGTTGCCTTGCGCTTCGCGGCCGCACCCCGCGCCTGGCCTGCCCCCCGCACCCTCGTTTCGCTTTGCCTGCGCTGCGCCCATCGCCCCCTGCCTTTGCGTCCGTACCCCGTTCTCGCCCGCTCTCACCCGCCCTCGCTTTACCCGCGCTTGCCCCGCGCCCTCCCGCGCTTTGCTTTGCCTCCGCGCCCACGCGCGCGCCGCGCATTTTCCCAGCGCCCGCACCCGCGTCCGCACCTCCCGTGCCGGCCCCCGCACCTAGCTTCGCCCGCGCCTCGCTTCGCCCGCGCCCCCAGCGCTCGCTTGGCCCCGGCCCTCGCACGCCGCGCTTCGCCCTCGCACCTGCGTCCGCGCCTGCCCTCGCACCTGCACCCGCATTTGCGCCTGCCTGCTCGCCCTCGCCTCGCTTCGCGCCCGCACCCGCGCCCGCGCACCCGTGCCTCGCTTGGCCCGCTCCCCTGCTCACGCATCGCCCCCGCACCCGCGCGCGATCGGTGCCTCGCTTGGCCTCACCGCCCCACGCGCTCTGCGCCCACGCGCTTCGCACCCGTGCCACGCTGCGCGCCCGCGCCACGCTGCGCACCCCGCACCCCGCTGCGCACCCGCACCCCGCTGCGCGCCCGCACCCCCGCTTCGACCTCGCGCCCACGCCCTCGCGCCCACGTCTTCACGCCCACGCCTTCGCGCTCACACGTCCCGCTTCGCCTCACCACCTCGCCTCGCGCACGATCCTCGCGCACGATCCTCGCGCACGCTCTTCGCTTGCGCTCGCGTCCGTGCCCGCTTCGCAATCGCGGGTCGCTTCGCCCCAGCGCCCGCCCCAGCGTCCCCACCTCGCACCCTCCCCTCCTCCTGCGCCTCGCTTCGCGCACGCACCTGCGCCTCGCACCTCTCGTTGCACCCGCACCCGCGCTTCGCACCTGCGCTTCGCATCCGCGCCTCGCTTGGCGCCCACACCCCGCACCCGCTTCGCACCCTCGCCTGCTTCGCACCCGCGCCCGCGCTTCGCACCCGCGCCTCGTGTCGCGTCCGTGCCTCGTTTGCGCCCGCACCCCGTGCCCGCTTCGCACCCGCTTCACCCCCGCGCCTCGGTTCGCCCTCCTTCCGCCGCTCGCTCCATCTCGCCATTACCATACAATGCATAGCTACACACACGGATTGTCACCCCGCTCTTGTTCGCAATTCCCTCAGTACCTTGTTACTTAAGTAGCTATTCAATAAATCGAGTTTGAAAACTATTCTCTGGTGGAACTGCGGCCGGCGCGTATGTTTCCAGCCCCAAGCGCCCAGTTTGATTGTGCGATGTCATTGGCGCGGCGCCCCGGACCGTCTTCGGTATGACCCGAAGCATATTGATTTTTGAACCTCTTGCGCGTACCCTCAGGATTTCCAGCTGATCTTCGGGCTAGAAAGCAAGTACCATAGCATTTCAACAACATATTCAAGACTCAACGAAAACGAACGAGCCAGAAATATTATATCCAGCACTCAACTTCCCCGCCTGCCAAATTTGGAACATTTCACAAAACATGGGTCATACTCACGCGCGCAAGCCGGTTAAAATGATATAAAATGCTCACCGGATGCCCAGGGTGTGTATTGACAATATATCTCAAGATCCCGGCCCAACATGAAACCTGCAAGACAATATATGGGTTGAGTTGATTCTGGCGAAGCTTTGCAGTCGAGTTGGCTTGTTCAACTCAACTTCGCCAAAGGCACATTTCACCGACCCGAGCCGTTTGAAGGCCAAAGACCCCAAATCTTTCGGTTGGTTTGTGCTTTTATGACCTTTTACTTTGCTTCTGGATCAAATTTGCCCAAGTCTCGGCACGATACCTTGGTGAAACCGGAGGGTCTGTTTTATTCAGCTAGTGGTGAGTGCGTGATCACATGGGATTTAGCCGCACTGACGCTGCTGAGGGTCGGAAGACCCGAAGGTTTCAATCAATTCTGATTCATATGATCTTATTCTTTGGTTTCGAGCCTAGGATTCACAGATCTGAGACCTGTATGTCTCAAAAACCGTCAAACATATAAATTTTGAAGAAGAACAAAAGTTCTCCAATCGCTCTAGAAAACAGATATATCAGTACAAACAGTATAGAAGACCTTGAAAATCAAGTACCGCGTGTTTTGTGTATTACTGGTATCCGTAATAGTGTGTTGGACCCGCACTTTCTTTGGGCCATAGCTTCATGTAGGATAAAAGCCCACGCCAAAATTTTTTTCTCTGAATGTCCCATAAGCTATCTGAACCCTTGGGATCAAGAGTTTCAACACTGATACTCAAAGCTAAGGCCCGAAGTTCTGAATTTTCCAAGAATGCATTTTGTGTGAAATCACCACCAATAAATTATCAATAGGCGCATTTCTTTCTCAATTAAATCTAGAGCATAGATTGGAAGAGATTCAACTACTTACACGAAGTATATGCCCAACCACGCGCATACTATTCATCGATTCAGCCGTGGGATCTGTTGTTCTTTCCAAATGCGGACACTATTCGCTGTCAATCAGTGGCTATGCAACATCTTTTTTCTTCCTCCATCCACCATCTCTCGGCCGCGTCTCGCTCTCCACCCTCTCGTTTCGTGCGACGCCAACGCCTATTGAACGCCGCCTTCGCCACTACCTCCCTCTGCAAGCTTTTGGCTTAAATCCCCGTCAAAATATCAGCAAAATCCGCCACCTATGTCGAGTGGCAACGCACATCTGCCCTACCAGCACTGTTATCTGGAGGCTTTTCTTGCGCAAATCTTGCAGTATCAACGTTCAAGAAACACCTATGCTTTGATGGAGGTCGTTAGATTTACGGTGCGTTTCCCTTTTCTTGTTCTTTTTCTCTTTCTTTTGTACGCGGCTAGCGTGAGGGACGGCTGCTTGGCCCTTCCGCGGTGCCGCGTACGAATGTTAATGTTTACGAGACGGGGGTGGGGTTGCGCCATCCGCGTGCGCGCGGTGCGTGCGGCAGTACGCGGCGGCGAGATCGGACGAGGGGCGTCGCAGAGCGGGGGCTCGCCCGTCATCGCTCCTCGCTCCCCGCATGCCGCCCAACTCCCGCTGTAGAGCAGGGCGGCGGTGCGGGCGATGGAGGGGGGAGTGCGGGATCTCCGTGGCAGGCGGTGCGTGGCGGGCGGCGCGCGCATCGCGTACCGAGACTTCCCCCACACCGCTCCTCACCCCCCCATGCCGCCCAACTCCCACATCAGAGCAGGGCGGCGGTGCGGGCGGCGGAGGGCGGGAGGGTGGCATCCCCGCGGCGGGCGGCGCGTGGTGGGCGGCGCGTGGTGGGCGGCGCACGCGGCGGCGGCGCGTGCATTCCCCACCGGGGCTGCCCCCCATTGCTCCTCGCCACCCTCATGCCGCCCCACTCCCGCATTAGAGCAGGGCAGCGGTGAGAATGGCCGAGCGCGGGAGGGGCGGGATCCCCACGGCGGGCGGCGCGTGGCGGGCGGCGTGCGCGGCGGCGGCGCGTGCATGGCACACCAGGACCTGCCCCCCTCTGCTCCTCGCCACCTCATACCGCCACACCCCCGCATTGGAGTGGGGCGGCGGTGAGGGCGGCCGAGCGCGGGAGGGGCGGGATTCCCGCCGCGGGCGGCGGCGGTGCGTGCAGCCGGAAAGGTACTCGCTACATGATGTTTCTTCGCCCTCGAAGTGTCCCGTCACCCAATTCGCCGCTGGTAGTGCGTGTGCAGAATTATGGAACAGTTTTTGGGCGGGAGCGGGCTGGGCGCGCGCGCGGTACGGGTGGCGCCGCGGTGCTCGGGGGGTACGCTGTGCATGAGGAAGCGAGTTCGCTCCCTCGCTAGCGTATTCCCCGCGCATTCCATGGCCCCGGGGTGCGGGCCCGAATTTTGGGGTGATTTTTAGGGTGCGGGAGCGGCGGCATGCGGGATTGGCCCGGGGCGGCAGCGCAGCGGGCGTGTTGCGGTGTGGCTGGTGGTAGGGTGGGGAGAATTATTGTGTATTGGCGTCGAGGGGGGGCGGCAGCCCCGCCCCACCCGACCAATTATTTTAGATATCTTTTGTTGCTCATTTAGGCAATTTATTCCGAGATGCCGGGAGTCCGTGCATCTCGGATTTGATGCAGTGAATGGCCGTGCGGCTGTGGAAGCTAGCAGTGATGGCTACGACGGCACTGAGGTGCCGTCTATAAGCCCCCAGCACAAACAGAGCCCGTCGGAACCCTTTTATAGGTACCCGGAAAACTTCGCGAAGAGCTCTTGGGGTATACCCGGGAAACTTCGCGAAGTACCTACCTGCTCAGGTGGAAGGAGGTGGGGTCCGTGCCGGGGATGGTCTTGGCGACGGAGGTATTATAGCCGGAGGTGATCTCGACGATCTCGGGGATCCGCGCGGTGATCCTCCAGGCGATGCGGGGAGCGGAGTGAGAGGTGATTCAGGTTCGGGGTTCCGTTGGGACGATTGGGATCGCGTGAGCAACGAGTGAGGGACCGAGGGTTTTCTAGCGGCCAGCGTGGTGTTGTGGCACAGGTGAAGCGACGGTGCGCTGCGGTTATGCTGGGCTCTGGGCGGGAGCTTCAGCGAACGGTAGGACGGTGGTACGCCCGGCGAGGTGCTCGGTGGCTCAGAATCGGAGGCGGCGCTCGCTGATTCTCCTCAATTACGGTATCCAAACCACGGCGGGTGGATATTGTCAAAAAAATGGAAACCTGCTTACCAGGTTTACACAAGATCTTCAAGATAAGGAACACAGAGACAATAAGACCCGTCGATGAATTCCAAGAAGCTAGAGGGGTGCGATACAGGAAGAGGGCGTCGTAGTGGAGGGAGAGACTAGCTAGCTCTACCGTAACGTCCCGTGAGTAATCATGTGATGTGAGCGTCAGTCACGGAGCAGGTTTACAGCATGCCCCCTTTTGCACCGTGGTGGATGAACTCATACCAAATGCCAGCTCCTCCCCCAAAATCATGTTACAACAATATCCCCAGTTCTGATCCTACCGAAGACGTCGAAGATGTAACTCTCTTCCCTCGCATCACACCTTGGCTTCGAGAGCTGGACAATGGTCCCAGAGGTCATGATGGTCACAATTTCTCCCAGTTTGCAGCAGAATTCGAGCGGAAGAAGTACATGCGTTGATCGATGTGCTCTGAACCTATCAAGAAAACACCAACCAAAACCAAACCTACACACAGAAGTGCGTCGGAACGGAACGGAAGTGCTCGAGACGTGCACAGACGAGTATCAGACCCTGGTACAGGGCCTAATAAAGGTTGCAGGGAATGGTATAGACCTCGGAAACGAGGAGAGAGTGTTGTATTGTTTATAGAAGTCCTTGGAACGAAGTCCAAGTACTTGAGCCTTGATCTGAGTGAACCGGAATGGAACCGGAACAGACAGGAAAGCTAGTGGAACGCAACAAGAGTGTCGATGCGAATGGAACCCTTGCTGTGCAAGTGTTCAGGCTAGATCTGAGTGAACGAGGATAGACCCGAACAGACAGGAAGCACAGAGTGCGATGATGTAAAGCTTCTCAGCTATGAAAACAAACGAGAACGAGGTGCTGGGGTTCTCCAAAGCGAGGTGGATGCTGATTCCAAGCGTGACACAGTAACAACAGTAGTGGGTTCCGATCCCAAGCGCTCCAGACAGTGGTGGGTTCCGATCCCAAGCTCTTTAACAGTAGTGGGTTCCGATCCCAAGCTCTTCAACAGTAGTGGGTTCCGATCCCAAGCTCTTCACAACACAACCCAAACAACCAAGTGCGTACTCAGCACAATCCCAACTGTTCCAGTCACTTTCAGACTATTCCAGATGAACGGCAAAGTCGGATCCCAAGGATACCGATCACAAAAGAAAAGATTCCAAGCCAAGATGAATTCTAAGAGACACCTTGTTCGAACTCCCTGGTATCTGCCCAATTCGCAAGTGTTTCCGCCTACTAGCCATGGGGTGATTCCGTGAAGTCGCCCAAGATGCCCCGCTACTTAAATACAAAGCGCTGAAACACATGGAAACATCCAAGAATAAGTAAGTATGAGTAAAATAGTCCGTTTATCCGTCCGACTTCCGTGTATCCGTCGTAAGAATGGGTATCTGAGTCCTTCTATTGGCTGCCCATGTCGAGCACGCCATCCTGGGGCGATCCTGTGCACATGTACGATCGGTCAGACTGTGCCGGAGCCATCACAACCGATCCCCTATGTCGATCCCGACTGTATATGCTGTTCCTCCCAATGCCCGTGCCTTCCCGTCTACCGGAACGTCTGGAACATAAGCTCCCAGTCCGTAGCTCTCCAGGGATACCGCATTCGAAGTACTTCCCAGTATGGGTACTTGCTCCAGGAGCCGACGAGTGTAGGTCCAAGTGATCGGACCCTCGCTTAGTGACCATCCCTTATCCGGAATGCCCGGGACGGCGTGGATCCATCAGGATATGATGTTCCCAGCCCCTTCCAGTGATCATATAATCAGAACACGTTACGCGTCTCATGTCCAACACACCACAACAGGATTCCAGTCCGTCCCGTCTAGTTCCGTGAGCGGGAATAGAGTAGACTTCACGTTCCACTTGATCATTGGGCTACACATCTCCTACAGGTTTCAGAGCGAGCACATGCCAATGGTTCCAGAGTATTCCTCCCCATTCCCATCTGTTACTCAGTGGTTCCTGCCCTGCCAGCTACTTGGGAACCTCAGTACTGACGCTTCTGGAGCGTAGCCCAGCACATGTCTTGTCATGAAAACGTGAAAAAGCGAAGATTTCATGGGTGCACAAATCCCGTGCTTATCAGCATGTCGTCGATTTGATGGATTTGAATGTTGGTCGTTTGACGGCGCTCGCACCCGAAATGGCCCATGGCACAGCTTCCAAGCTCTTGAGTTACGCCAGCTAAGATGTGGAATGTATACGCCGTAAAGAAATGAAGTGTGCATGCAGGGAGAACAACCGTTATCTTTAGCTTGTTACGATCATCATGTTATGTAATAATTAATATCCTGCATGACAGAACCGGCCTGCACTGCAGTGTTTTCAGCAGTCACTGAATGAACTGCCTCTACCAGCTGAAGATACACATCCATGTTGTCTTTCTCTGCCATGGAAGCACGAAGAATACCGCCATTACGGCAAATGTAGGCCTTGATAGCAGAGAATGCCAGTTCAATGGGATTATAGTCCGGTGAGTAAGGGGGTAGGAACTTGTAGCGCATTCCTCTAGCAGAACAGTTAGTATGATTAGCCCCCTGAAGATAGTACATACCGTGCAGTGATCATGTCGAGAATCTCTGTGCACTTGTGAATGTGACAGTTGTCCATCACTATGACAGAATTTGGCAGCGGAAACTTATTCATTTGGTCAAGAAGACCGTCAATGAACCACGCAAAGCGACGTGTATTGAATGAACCTTCCACAATGTCAACTGCAATAATGCTGACCAATGAAAGCGCTGGAAGAATAGAATATCTAGTGATTATAACATTAGAAAGTAAATCATTCATGGCCAGACACAATAACATTACCTTCGCCCTCAAATAAAAAAAGCCTTACGGACAGCGCGAGTGCCTTTAAAGGCCCAGGCATAGCCTCGATATGTTGTGCGTCGATCTGCTGCACTTTCATCCGCAAAAACGAGCTGGTCGGAGGTATATCTCAGTCCGATCTTGTATGTGTATGCAGATCGTTTTTGCACGCTGAAACGGCGTAACATAAATGCGGGGCATCTAGGGCTAATTTTGTGATTTCCTATGACCAGTATTTTATACAATGGGAAGCAACTAGCACTTCTGTGTTACTAGCATCCTAGCTAGTACGCGGACCACTTGTTAGGTGATATAAAGGAGAGTCAGAGCGAGCCCTAACTGCTGACTGTAGCACGAGGCTACCCTAGTGTGACGCGCTAGCTGCTAGCTGAGTGTACAAACAACCAGGGATTAAACCACTGCCTATACATTCATGAAACATGACCTAGGAGACTCTAGTAGTCCAGAGATAACTTGGGACGGCGCTAGCGAGGGTCTAGCAGACAGATATCTATGATGGAAGTGCAGCTAGGGGACTACGCCTTGAGCTAGGAAGCTTGCGCAGTAACCGGTGGTACTATCTAATCTCTAGATAAGCGACTAGACGGCGCTAGGCGGAACAACCCGACTAGCGACCGGCTAGGGCTTTGACAAAAACATACCACAACATACGAGATGAGGCAACACGAGGCTAGTGCCCGATCTGGGCAGCTAGGGCGAAGGGGAATAGCAAGCAGGCTATTGGAATGGAGCTAGGGACGATCATACAGCCTGTACCGATGACCGGAGGGCGGATCAATGTTCTGACCAACGAGCTATGACCATTTGATGTCGGTCGCAACACTGCGTCGCTTAGATGTAATAGATTGGCACTCTGACGGAGTAGAGATGACCTAGATCACTGGCTACATCGCCGGTTGGTCCAGAAGGGGTGCTCGGCATAGACGGAGGGCTGAGGATCCATTGATATACCCACGGTTGAACACTAGCCGGTCAGCGAGGCTGACCTGGTATATACCAAACCAGTCCCAAAACCAAACGGCAGTCGTCTCATTGGCTGACTGTATTTCTTATCATCTAATATTGCTTATTGTATTATTCAGCTCACTTTCACATGTAACTCGAACCTAGTAGTATAAAAGGGAGCGCAGGACAGAATAGGGTTGAAGAACATTATGCCCCAGACTTTGGACGAAGCTGGTGCTAGTGGACTCAGGCTGCTAGTGGAGGTTGATACCGAACTTCACTTGTAGTAGTCTTTATATTGGAATCAGTAAACTGTGGACTCTGGAAAGATCGAGTGACTAAGTTGAGGGTTTCGTGTTGTTGGTCCTAGACCTCCACATATAAAACAAGGGTGTTCTCTTCGAGACCCAGCTGCAGTTTGCGCTAGTGACTTTGCCTTCACCCTGACAAGACGGAAGCTCTGTCGTAGTGTGTTGGATCGCTTGCTAGGTGGATTGTGTGTTGGCTTGAGCCCACTAAGAAGAAGACGGACTAGGTGCCCCCCACCTCTAGTTTGGCTATAACTTGTCAGTTACTTTGCCTTCACCCCGATATAGATGGAAGCTCTATCGTAGTGTGTTGGGTCGCTAGCTGGACGCTTGTAGTGAACTAGTGCCGATAAAAGCAGAAGGGTTCCTGTTCTTGGTTAAGGAATAGGTCAGCGGTCAAGGAGAGTCTTGCCGTTTGAGGATTGAAGTCCCTTGTTGTTAGCCTCAGTAGTCTTTAGGGCTGCCCTTAGCGAGGATTTTCACAAACCTACATACTCTGCCCTGGTGTTCTCGACCTAACGGTCCAGCCATCTTGTATCCACCCCATATAAACACACCCCCAGACCATCCCTAGGTTCCTAGCAGTGTTGTTGTTGGCGGTTGCATATTGCTAGTATGTTGTAGAGTGTGTTGTTAGAAGCCTATAAATCAAACTTGTGTTGCTGGTCGCATACTATGGCCCAGACCCGAACTCACAAAGAGAAGCACTTAGATCTTTGGAGGTAGATTGGTTGTGGTTGGTTGGTTTGGGTGTTTGTTCGCAATACCTATCAATTAGCTATTCCTAGTCATATAAGAAGTGCACCGTTTCAACGCTTCGTTCAATGGCTTTATGGGTAATCTTCTTCATATGATATCCCTGCCTTCTCAGTGTACGCCAAATGGTTGCCTGGGAAGCCTCTACACCACAAATGGCACCGAGAGCCTCTTGCAATTCATCGAGATACGTGTCGCATGTGCGATCTACGGCTCCTTGTAAAAACTGGGAAAGAAAAGGTCGGGAAAATTCATTGGTGCAGTGAAGACATACAGCTACATCATCTGATGAAAGGGCACACGGTCCTCCACGCATTTCGGGCCCTTCACGTGTGCTTTTGATATCTGCTGTGTCACGCCAGCGCTTCATTATGCGGCGCTGCTGTCTTGGGCTGACATCTGTGAATACATAGACTTCCTCGGGAGATTTGCGGCATGCTAGCATGTGTACGACTGTCCAGCATGTAGATTCGGCAATTATGACCCCTTTCGGCATCGGTCGGGTGCGGGAGAGAGAAAGCAGACCAAGAGAGTCACGGCACGTGTCCAGTCATGGGGTGACAGGACGCGGACGGCAACAGCGGCCCTTCCGCATTTTTTTTTGTGAAAAATCTCGACATGGGGCTCTAGCCGGGAGGCTGACAATGAATTCTGTCACTTCAGATTGTTGATAGCTGCCTCCGTTGTGGAGTTATTTCGGTTTTTGTGCAAGTAATGCCATTTTTGACTGTCTCTTTCATTATTGGACGGAAATCCTTGGATTTTATGCTCAGACGTGCACACTGATGAGCCGTGCTCGATTATATATAAATTTCCGAAAATCCGATAAGTTTTTGAGCGAGATACGAGCAGACTATCGAAACTGACTCAAAACCGTTGGTTTTCCCAAAAGGTGCTTTGGCCAACTTTACTACAAACAGCAATAAGCAATTGGGAGGAAATTCCTGGAAATTCCGAGGAATTGAAACTCCTCGTAGGGTGCTGCAAATTAAGGTGTGAGTAGCCTGTAGACTAGACAAGACTAGATGAAAAAGAAAGGGCATGCTCACCGAGAGGGCGATGGGCAAGAGTGGTGTCAAGCTTCCGCAGGCAACTCTGAGATCATTCTCCATGAAGGCCCAGGATAATTTGGGGAGAATGAGTGTGGGCGACCTTTTGATTCCGACTTGTGTGTGTGCCCAAGGCTCTCATTTGTTTCGTTGTCCGCCTCCCATTGGGGTTTGGAGGCTCCAAGTAGCCTCCAACACCAGAAGTGCTGTGGGGAGCTGTGATTCAATGCCAATCAGACATCGGGAGGCATCCGTGAAGATCCTGCTTGGGAAACAGACGTAGATACTACTATCATACTAGATATTGAGGTATGGATCCAGGGGGCGATATAGACCTCACGCAAGTGATACTCTGTGGAAAAATTGTACACAGCGTCTGAGATGCATAGACATACGGGTTTTCCGGCGCAGGGAACAAGGACAAAATGCCCCTGGTCCACGGACGGTGATGCAATTAGGTAGAGAATTGATGCCGCTGTTGGTCAAGGTGAGCCCGGTCATCATGTTTCTACGCCACAACATGGGTTTCTGCTAGTCTCCCAAAAAAGAAAAATTAAGACAGTCAAAATTTTTACTTGTATTGAGTCTGATCGAACTTGTTGATGTCGAGCCGGACCTGAGAAAACGTGATCAACACGTGATTACATGTGATAGATTTGACTAACATTCTTACAAGAACTGACAGCGAGAACAAGTCCAGTAGCCAAATAATTGTTTTCAACACATTCATTGTAGGTTTCAATGCCCCCCGCTCAATATCTGAATATTTGAGAATAGACCACGTGGAGTCATGTGATGGTCACGTTTCCCCAGGTCCGGGTTCGAACCTGGAACTTAGCACAGACTAGGTTTCTGTATGCCGCCATTTAGGTAGATGCTGAGAGGCAAGTTCAAGATGGCGGCTTGAACTAACCCCTAACACCGGACCGGGCTTTCCCGGGATCAGCCACCTTGACCTTGTACCACAATTAGGCTCATTTCAGCTAGTCTAAGGTAGCGGACAGACAAGTGTGGTTGCCCCACGTGATGCATTAGCCTTATTGGGAAGATTGTTAAAGATTCACTATAATCAACCTGTTTTCAGATTAAATTAAAATTCTGGCTCAACAGTTCTGTGTGAATGTATCAGAACATTTCTCCTAAATATTTTGAGAAATTTCGGTTGAGAAATGGGGGACAAGTTCCCAAATGATCAGACACTGATGGTGTTCTCTGCCCACATCGATGGTACTTCCCAGCCACATCAATTTATGAACTTGTCCCCCCATTTCTTGACCTAAACTCCTCAAAATATTTAGGAGCAGTCTTCTGATACATTCACACAGAACTGTTGAGCCAGAAATTTTAATTCAATACGAGAACAGGCTGATTACAGTGAATCTTTAGCAACCTTCCCAATAAGGCTAATGCATCATGTGGGGTAACCGCACTTGTCTGTCCGCTACCTTAGGATCTGATGAGGGGTCGGTAGGGAGTCGATAAGATCAGATGGGAATCATGATCCTGAGCTGATCTGATGAATGGCAGTGTTTCCACTTTGGGATCTTGTTTGTCCATTATAGCTTGTTTTGTTTGATTCATAGAGTGTATTGTGATTTGAGGGGGTATATGGCTCGGGAGAGCACGAGCAAAAGGCAACGCGCTTGTGCTGGCCGAAAAGAGAAGTACCAATAAGCGGCGGCATCACATCCATCACATTTGCCATCTGATTTTGTTGACCCTCCTACCTACCCCCCATCAACGCCCAGACTTTTCTTTCCCCTCTTGAGAACGACTGTCTTCTCAATGACCAAAATAAAGTCTGAGTAACAAGACTACGTTTCAGCCTCTCTAGTCTACAGAGTGTGAAATCTGAAGATAGTCGTTCAGATCACATATACTAGAGACACCACAATCACAGTGTACCAAATACGAGGTCAGTCTCTTATCACTTTTTTTTCACTAAAAATGATTTTTCCAAGGTTTTTCTCAGCCTGCCACCCAGCTTGCATTGCAGCATTCACTGGTACCGTGGTGTTTGAGTCGTGGCACAACTCGCATGAGTATTTCAGGGTATCCAAAAGAAGACAAAAACGGAGTCCGAGACAAAAGCTCACGTCGAAACCTGACTATAATGTGGGCGCAATCACAGGTCGCCGTCTCAGCAAGCCCAAGCCTCACTGCAACACTTTGGTTTACCTTGACACCTTCCCATTGAACATCAACCAGAACACCGAATCATTGGCCGACCAGCCCTCAGCATTCTCTTCATACCCTGCAACACCATGCAAACAAGATGAAACTCAAATCTTCCTCTGGCGACCTTTGCTTTCGAGGAATATTCAAGGTTGAATCAAGGTTGAATTCAATTTCAATTCCAAGTCAAGACGTGTAAACACTGTCTGCCGCCAGCATGTCTCTTGTATTAAAAACACCGTCTGGTTGTTGTTCCTCGTCGTATGAACGAAAAGATCACCAACTCCACGGACACAAGCTGCTTGGAATATAAGGAATTGGCTTCGGGTAGCCACCTCGCTTCAACCTCCCTCACAATGGCGCATCCTGAATTGGTTGTCAGTGCATTCCTCGCCTGTGTCCTTGTGCTCATTCCCCTTCCGTGGCAGTGGCGTGCACAGAATACTCCCATCCTCTCAATGATGGCCTGGCTCTTAGCGACCAATCTATTGTACGCTACCAATGCATTGGAAAGTATAGAGGGGTTTCGTAAATCATTGATGCTCAATTTTGGTTTACCTATATTTGCTGTCACATCCTCAACTCCACACCTACGAACCACTGCTGAATTATGTGCATCTTTTGTGCAACTCTGGCTGGACTTCGCAGGGCCACAACTATGCTTAGTCTGACAAGACTGAACCCTACAAATGGTCCTTGGGGTTTTCATAGTGCTGGCCAAAATATGATATGAATATGAAATTTCTGTATTGTATTCATATCCATATCATATTCACCTCTGCCCATCCGTATTGTATCTGTAGCATATCATATTTATATCACCGGGAGTGAATATGAATATGATATGAATATATTCAAATATATTCTGGTCTAATTTTTGCCCCAAAACATGTTGAGATCTGCCCAGCTTAATCGAAAAGAGGTTCCCTATGGACCGCAGTACAGACAAGCCTTCAGAGGCCCAGTTCTGAGGCAAAATGCTGAATCCAGGTGCCAGCAGGCCTCACCTTCAATGTTGCAACATTTTTTGATTGCCTCAAGTCGCTTGTGGGTAAGAGTTTCTGAGCCGGTAGGCGGCTTGGGAGAGACCCGAGTTAGCTTCTGACCATGCTTCTCAGTGTGGGTCCCCAGATGTAAGTGTTCGGTCTCGGCCTCGGCCCCGAAGTCTGCTGTGCCGCAGATCCGCAGACGGCGGTGCAGCAGCACCGGCAGCGGCGCAGTCCCTTGCTGCAGCCGTAGTTCATTCTGTAGTTATGCACAGTCCGTAGTTATTCCCCTGTACAGTATAAATAGTCAGTAGTTAGCAGTAGGTAGACATTCTCGTCAACGACGGAGCTTTACCGACTCAATTCCTTAGTCTAAGTAAAACTCCCACCGGCTTGGATCAACGTGTTCTGCGACTTCTTAACCAAGAACTCCGCAGCCTCACATTTTTTTTGAGTCCAAATTTTCCCCGATTCATCTTGACTTCAACTGGACTGATCATCCGGTTGGAAACACGCAGGCGCAACAGTAACATTCACTACACGACGTACAGTATGGTGAATATGCACGAGAAGATGTACACTTCAGCCGCGCTCGATAGTCGGACTTCCCAAGATGGTTTTCTTGTGGGAGCAGCCGATGGCAATGCCCCGCTCGAGGGTATGCGGGGTAGCCAGGAAGCGGAGGGCGAGCTTCGAGCTGACAGCACGCCGGCTTCAAATCTTGGCACCGAGAATGGCGCACCAAGTGTTCGGACCTCAGCAGCGAGCAGTATCGCGCGAGAGGCAGCCGATGATGCCCTACTCACAGTTGAGTATGGACGCACCACAGTCGAGGGCGGGATCGATATACTGAGCCTGACGACTGTATTCCCAGGTACTGTGAGTGCCCTGGGTGTTCCCACCATTAGTGAATGCGCAGAAGAGCAAGTGGAGTCTGACGGAATAGACTCACCTCGTGGCTTGAGTTGCGACTCGCCAGCAGTCAATAATCAAAGCTTGCTTGAAGCCTTGGATGCAGAAAGTCCGGAGGGCGTGTTTTTGAGCCCAAAAGTTACGGCTAGAAAGGCTGAGAGAGTTTCAAAGCCTGCAGTAGTAGGAAACAAGTTTTTTCCTACTTGGTTTGCATCGACTTTAGATGCTGAAGAACCCGTGGACAAAGTAATAGTCCACAGCATGTTGCCGCAGGACGAGGATTCTGCCGGAGCAACATCTTCCATCAAAGGATATTGGATGGATGGAATCAGATTTATGGTGGTGATGGTGAAGATTCCAGACTCACCTAATTCGAAGTACAAGCAGGCTGGAGGAAAATCGGCAAGGACAAAGGCCAAAAGTAGCCGGCGAGCAGGTAGCGAACCAAAAGAGTTTGTGCGGCCTGCATCGCAACTGCCGGAGGGCGAGTGGTTCAGAGCAACCACAAACGAAAGTCCACTTACATCTGATTCTTCGACACCAGCCAGTCCCACGACATCTGAGGACGAGTCCACATTGTCTTCCGAGAGCGAGGACTTACGTACTGCGAAAGAGAAGGCTCGTAAGAATCGCAAGAGAGGGAAGGCAAGGGAACAGAGAAAAGGGAAGAAGGCTACGCACAGTGTCAAATTCAAGCCTCCATTTGTTTGGAACGGCAAACCGGACATCGACGTCTTTGATCATTGGACGTTCGAAGTGGATTCATGGATCGATCTCACCGGATTGCCAGATAAATTGGCCCTGAAATTATTGGTGAATTTCATGAGCAGGTCAGCGAGCAAATTCTTCATGCAACATGTAGCGACGTGCCTGAAGCAATGGACGGTCAAGAATGTCTACATTGCGCTTTTTGATTACTGTTTTCCAGCTGATTTTAAAGAGCAGTTGAGGATGCAGTTGATGAGCGCGCACCAAGGCCAGCAGACAGTCCGAGATTTCGCACGGCAGGTCCAATCGCTTGCAAGGAGAGTTCCGGGTATCAATCAAAGGCATTTGGTTCAGATTTTTTGGGATGGCGTTGAACGGAAGATACGCGCTAAACTGCTTGATAAAGGCATGAATCCCGAGGACACAAGCTTGAAACGATTGATGAAGTGGGCTGTGCGTTTCGAGACGGCTATGGAAGCGGTTGAGACGGAGATTTCACACGCTAATCTTGCACAAGAAAGCAGCGAGGAAAGCGAGAGTGAGAAACATTTAGGAAAGATCCAGAGAGACCCGAGGAGGGTCAAGCCCCATCGCAAGCACAGCCAGCAGAATGAGTCCGAGGAACGAGAAAGGAAGGCCAACGTCACTGTAAATGCAGCAAGGTACGAGTACGAGAGTTCTTCTGATTCAGAGAGCTTGTACTTGTCCGCAAGAAGGCCGCATAGACGCCCGGTTGAACACCAGACAGAAACGAGCTCAGAAGACGAAGAAGATGAGCGTTCTGGACAGGAAGAATTCACCGGATCAGGAAGTGATGGCCGCCTCGAATTCGAAGGCACTGGCAGCGAAACCGAATCACGCGAATAAATCAATAATAGAAGATACATACTTACACGGCTCACCGAGACCGCAATGTTTGAAGAATTGTGTTTGCAATCCTGGAGGGCGAGTGTAAGGGTTCGGTCTCGGCCTCGGCCCCGAAGTCTGCTGTGCCGCAGATCCGCAGACGGCGGCGCAGCAGCACCGGCAGCGGCGCAGTCCCTTGCCGCAGCCATAGTTCATTCCGTAGTTATGCACAGTCCGTAGTTATTCCCCTGTACAGTATAAATAGTCAGTAGTTAGCAGTAGGTAGACATTCTCGTCAACGACAGAGCTTTACCGACTCAATTCCTTAGTCTAAGTAAAACTCCCACCGGCTTGGATCAACGTGTTCTGCGACTTCTTAACCAAGAACTCCGCAGCCTCACACCAGACCCATGCCAATTGAAGTCTGAGGCAGCCCACACCATGGTTGAGTGTATCCAAATATATCTGGATATGCTAACCACCATATCATATTATATCCATATCATATTTATATTCATATCCACCTGTATTCATATTCGGTGCGAGCGCCCAAGGCCATATCATATTCATGGCCGAACCTTTAGGTTTGGCTTCAGAATCAAATGTGTGGTCCAGCACATTTCCCACGTTCTGTATTTGGAGTGGCTGTGTGGGGCTATGGGATGCGACGTGTGTGGTCCAGCACAATTCCCACATTCCGTATTTGGACTGCCGTACTGCCTTGATCAGATCAACTGGAAAGGTTCGGCACCTGCCGCCTGCGGCCTTATCCTCAATCATATTCATATGTATTTGAATATATTCAAAATATATTTTTCTGTATCATATTTTTGGCCAGCACTAGGGTTGAATGGTCGGACTTGCAGCTTAAAGTGAGCCATGACGGTGTACGGCAGTGTGGAGCCGCCCTTAGCTAATGTCACTCTTGCAAACAGATGTAAGCAAAAATTGAGTATCAACAATTTACGAAACCCCTCTATCTCTCTCTTTATAAAAGAACGGGTGTCTGTCTGAAGCCTTTAACGCCCTACATATGGTCTTTCTGACCCGAATCTATGGATTGTCTCACAACAAGCGCTCAGCGCCAATTTCTTTCACGGCGCTTGGGCCTCAATCGGCGCTAATCTGTCTCTTGCGCAGGGAAAGCGCAATTTACACGGTCACCGGACGATCCTTTGACGCTGAGGGCTGCTAAAATCAGGGAGAGGATGCGAGGGCCGCAAAGCGGCCGAGCAGCCGCTTGTACTTTCCAAAACGGCTGTAGCCAATCTTAGCGCCGGGCAGTGTCTGTCGAGTTTGTTAGAAAGGTGACGCAACCAGCCGCCTTGCGGCCTACTGGCAAGTGATTCGGCATCATCAGGTGTCTGAAGGCCGGTCGCAATGAGCTCACGGCAGCCGATAGCATTTAAGTCAGATCAGCGGAGAATTGAGCGGAAGTTAAAAGCTTCAGAGGCGTAAGAGGGGAAAAGAGGGTGATGCAGATAATCGATTGCTTCTAGTACATGTACAAACTCGAATTTGATAAGTGTGCAGAAAATGGCGCAAGATGAGATTCACAAAGATCAGGGATGCGCAGCCAAGAAGGAAGATGCCTGACAGATGCTTTGCCCGAGATGAAAGATGCTTTGCCCGACATGGAAGATGGCCCCTCAAGATGAAAGATGCCCAAGACGAACCTGTAGTTTCACTGATCAAGTTGAACGTCAACCAGAGCGCCTAATCATTGGCCGACCAGCCCTCAGCATTCTCTTCATACCCTGCGACGCCATGCAAACAAGATGAAACCCAAATCTTCCTCTAGGCTCTGGCGACCTCTGCTTTTGAGGAATATTCAAGGTCGAATCAAGGTTGAATCAAGGTCGAATTCAATTCCAATATCAAGTCAAGACGTGTAAACGCCGTCTGTTGCCAGCATGATCTTCCTCCGTGTCTCTTGAAAACGCCATCTGTTATTGTTCCCCGTCGCATGGACGAAAATATCGCCAACTCCAATCGTGGATCGCTCCGGACACGCGCTGCTTGTATAAAGAACTGGCTTCGGGTCGTCACCTCGCTTCGACCTCCCTCGCAATGGCGCATCCCGAATTGGCTGTCGGCGCGTTCCTCGCCTGTGTCCTTGTGCTCATTCCCCTTCCGTGGCAGTGGCGTGCGCGGAATACTCCCGTCCTCTCAATGATGGCCTGGCTCTTTGCGACCAATCTAGCGTACGCTATCAAAGCAGTAATCTGGTACGACAGCATCGACAACGTCGCCCCCGTATTGTGTGATATCGGTACGTCAATAATTTCTTGTAGGACTTGCTATCTTCTAACGGAGCCTCGCTGCAGTCACGAAGTTGACCATTGGTAGCGAGGCTGGGCTTCCAGCGTGTTGTTTAGCGCTTGCGCTGCGACTATGGCAAGTGACCTCACCAAACCTGGGCAGCAGAAAATTCCTGATGTTGGACCTTTCTCTGTGCTGGGGATACCCCCGCGCTCACGATGATCTTGCGTGAGCCTCCAATTATCCTTTAATCTCCTTGCACCTGAAAAATATATCCCAAAGACTACATCATTCAAGGGCACCGTTTCGACATCATCCAAGACCTCGGATGCGTTCCCACCATCTATAACTCCATTCCCGCCATTTTCATCATCTACGCCCCGCTAGCAATAATTGCACTCTTGAACTTCGTGTTCTCGGGCCTCGCATTCTCCAACTTTTGGCGCCGGCGCAACTCCTTCGCCGCGGCCCTCCAGAGGCAAAAATCCTCCTTCACCATGCGCCGCTACCTCCGCGCCATGCTCGCCACCCTCGTCATCGCCATCTGGGACACAGTGGTCATCATCCTCATCGGCGTCTTCACATTCCGCGACAGCCTCCGCCCATACACCTCCTGGGCAGACGTGCACTCCAACTTCTCGCGCGTGGCCCAGGTACCGACGTTGTTCATACCGGCGACGGAGCTTACGCAGATGTACTTCGGGTGGTGGAGCGTCCCCATCACCGCGTACTTGTTCTTCTGCCTCTTCGCGCTGTGTGAGGACGCCGTGGCGGAGTACCGGTGGGTGCTCCGCCTCGTCCCTCGCATTTGTCGGGGAAGCAAGCCCGACCCTTCTTCTTCCGCTCCCACGTCGATGGGGGGGGAGCACCGCCTGGCACTGCCGCAGCGGCCGACGACCGCGAAGGCGACGAGCGCGCCGCCTATTGACACCGTCATCGATATCAAGCCTGGCTGGAAATATAGCAGTACCTCCCCCGACTCGACTCCTGTATAGACTCGAGTCGACGGTTGACTGTTTAGGTTTAGGAGGACAATCGCGCAGAGTTATCCATAGGGATTAAACTGCAGCTGCAGCGCGTTGCGATTATCGCTGTCATTCTCACTCATACTATGCATGCAAGCCTCGGAATACGTGTGTATCACCGTCCATCCTGTTGTACCGCAGGCCGGTTAACTGAAGATTGGCCTTCGACAAAATAATCATTGGAGCACGTTCTCCACTGTTTCTTTCGCCAACGACCACTTGATCCAATGCCGGCCTCGGAGTGGGACGATGGGGTGGGGTGTTGCGTAGTTTAAGACAGCGTCGACAAACCAGGAATTTCTCTGCGAAGCAGAGCGGCTGGGAGATGATCCACTGGCAGGCGGCCTCTTGCGGTTATGTAGACCGAGTGTAGATCGAGTGTGTGACTTGATCGTGTTGCTGCTGGGAGATGATCCACTGGCAGGCGGCCTCTTGCGGTTATGTAGACCGAGTGTAAACCGAGTGTGACTCGACCGTGTTCCGCGCGGTAATAAACTCTCGAAACGACGGAACACAACGCAGGGATGCAGGTTTTCCAAGTTTTTATTTATTTGTTATTGCGTCTCGTCTCGTCTATCTAAAGAAAGATGTAGTTCTAGGGCTACATGAGAACATGCGCATGAAAAATATGGGGTACTTTTAGCGGTTAGAGTCTAAGGACTCTAACCGGAGCAGATCATGGCGGGACATGAGCATGAATGAGGACGTGGGGAGTGGGGGTTGTTTGACGGGTTCCGAGGACGCGGTGGGGTGGCGGTGGAGGCCGGCGGCACCCGCCTAGACGTACGTGGCGAAGAGCGGGATGAGCGACTGCGCGAGCGTGTAGCTGAAGACGAGCTTCGGGCCCACCACCAGGATCTGCGACACGACCGCCGTTAGCACACCGCATTCGGGTTGGAGGGAGACGGCAGATACGCACCTTCGGCGTCAGCCCCTTGAAGAACGCGCCCGCGCCCTGGTTCTTGACGCGCTCGCGCACGACGGTGAAGCCGGGGACCTTGCTCTCGAAGTTGGCGTTCTGGATGCGCGTCTTGATGACGTCGAGTGGGGCGGCGACGGTGATGGACGCGACGGCGCCCGCGATGGAGGCGATGAAGTTTTTGTGTCTCGTCGTCGTCGTCCATGTATTCCTCGTGGTCCTCGCCGTCCGAGTCGTCCTCGAGGACAGAGTGCTCCTCCTCGTCTGTGCTGGTGTAGTTGGCGGCCTCGGTGTCCAGGTGGCTTTGGAGTAGTCCGAGACGCCGAGGACGTACTCCTTGGTCACGGCGGAGGCGCCGAAGAGCTAGCGGGCGGGGGAGGTGGAGGTAAGCATGGAGATAAGGAAGAAGCAGGAAGGAGGAAGGACGCACGGCAAAGCTACCGGGGGCGTTGCGCGCCATGGTCCATCCCCAGCCGCGGTAGAGCGTCGTGCCCTCCTCGAGGAAGATGCGCACGACGCCGCGGCCGCGGAAGGCCTCCGGGTTCACCTGCCGCTTGATCTTCAGCACGTCAAGGGGAGCAGGACCTGCGCAGCGTGTCCATAAGCCCATTCACACAAAAATAAATTCAGTTAGTTCACGCACGACTTCGCCGATGCCAGTCAGACTGCGGGGCGCGCTTCAGCGCATGTTCTAAGCGTGTAAGCACGAGGACACGCACCTGCCGGCCGCAGCCTGCATCATCATCTTGCCCTTGCGCTCACCAAACGTGTTGGTGAACTGCGTCTTGTAGTACTTGTTGATCAAATCATTGAACCACGGCTGCCCCGCCGAACTTGTACACGCGCTGGGCGACCTTGTACCCCGCGGCGTACCCCAGCCCGGGGAACAGCGACAGAAACCGCTTCGGTATCGAGGCGGTAGCGTGTTCCCGGAAGAGTATAGGCCCAGCGGTGCCCCATGAGATCTGCGTACATACGTTGTTTTTGAGGAAAAATGGGCGAAAATGGGACCAAGGCAGCGTACCTGGGCCCTGTTGCTCATCAGCCGCTTGGCAATGGTGTCCACGGGGTGGAAGATGAGCAGCTCCCGCGATGCCTTTAATTCAGACGCGTTTATGCATTAGAGAATACCCCAGGAAAAGTGGCCAGTGCGAGGTACCAGAGGTTCCCGATCCGAGAATCCGAGCAGTGGCGTGCGCGGAATACTCCCTCTCAATGATGGCCTGGCTCTTTGCGACCAATCTATCGTACGCTATCAATGCATTGGAAAGTATAGAGGGGTTTCGTAAATCATTGATGCGATTTTGATTTACCTATATTTATGACGGTCCGTTTTCACTTTTATTCCCACGCAACACTTTTTGATGCGCGCAACACTTGTTCAATTATTCCGAAAGTATCTCCAGCCTTTCAAATCAGCAACCGGACCTCTGGCATCGTCTCCAAACCCACCCGGCACCGTTCACATCAGTTTGGTATCCTTTTAAGGCATCCAGAAGGAGATCTGCGGGGTTATGTGTACAATTCTTGCTCCAATGTTCTGACTGTCTACCGCTTTAATTGGAAGGCTTTCCCTCTCATTAGCCTGTTTGCGCAACAGCCATATGAGCCATCTGATGGCTTTTTTGCTGTGCGCACCATATGGCTTTCAGACGGCATGACTTTTGAATCAGTTCACTCATTGAGCTTACTTTGTATGTATTCTGGCCGTATACGGTGCATAACACTGTCGTTGCAACATTTGTGGTTGGAGAGCCCCAATTCTCGTTGGAAATTTCAATATCCTGATGATATTCACTGTAGTAGATGAGTGTCATGATGGTTCGGCAATTTGTTTTTGAGAGAGAACTTGACACTTGTAAAAATGACGAACATTTCTGAGGAGAATCAGGGTAGTATATCCCCAGCCATATAAGCCATTAGCCATACATGTGCACTGCACAAAAGCCATCTGATGGCTCATATGGCTGTTGCGCAAACTCTCTATTCTACACTCTTTGTCCTTCTGAGCCTGTCTCAGTATCCAAGTGTGATGACCTAAAACCTTTCCCGATTGAGAAAACTGGTCAGTAGCGGAATTTCAAATTATCTCCTCCTATCCACACACTCATTCAAATGGATGGGCTTCAATGCACACGTGGATGCACGAGTTGCAGGTCAAGTAGGGGTGCGATACTGCAATAAAGGTCAGCATTAATGAATATATGCAAGTGGTGGAATTGAACTCACCAGGACTCCCTCGGGCACGATGTCCCCGCTCGGTGGACATCCAAAATTCCAGTGAGCATGGTCGAGGCGGACACAAGGTACAGCAGAGAAGGAGGGATGCGTCAGAGGTCAGAGAAGTCCCAGAACGTGCGTGATATGCGGCGCTGGAACAATAAGGTCAGTAAAGTCATGCAAACTGTTAGACAAGACTTCCCAGCACCAGGCTCCCAGGCATGTATAATACTCAGGGGGAGTTGGGATGTCAGAGAGCCTGTCCACAAGCCGGCGAGGTCTGAGTCGGGTATGTCTCCAGTCGTGACACAGTGTACCAATTTTTGACTGCCAGGCTTCGCCGCACGCTTCACAGGTGAGTGAGACATTGACATCGCCGTTGTGCGTGCAGGTATCAATATGCGTGCGGATTTTGGTGAGTCAGGGCAGGGATTCCAGCGGTGCAGGAGGCGAGTTGACAGGCTGATGTCACCGTTGTGCTTGACATGCAGGTCTGCTACCCCAAGGTGAGTGAAAGAAGAAAGTCAATAGATACTCAGTTCTATGCCTGTACGCGCACATGCACCATGCTGCTTGGAGGGTATGGGGGCCAGCAGCATCCAATGGGCAGGGCCACAATGATCTGTTCATGTATGAGGGGACGAACAACTCGAGGGAGGGGCTGGGAGCAAGGGCATTCAATGGATCAAATGCAGGTAGTACTCGATGGACTGCACGAGGTCTGCCTCACCCCAAATCCGCTTGTACACCTGCCTCACCGCCCGCTTGCTGTGCAGGCCCGCGATCTCGGAGTGCAGGGCGGCATCGGCGTTGCCTTTGGGCTAGCAGGTGTTGACATCGCAGACACATGTGGCTAGAGGGTGCAGGGCTGCCCAGAACTCGGTGCCGTCGGCCCGAGAGCGAAAGCCGTAGATAGTCCGTTCAGAGATCTTGAAGCCCTTGACATGCACAATTGGCAGGACTGCACCAGACTCTGCTGGGTCGATGTACTGTACTATTTCGTTCAATTCGAAAATGCACGTGACTTTTTATTTTTCCGACAAATCTCCAAAATTCACTAAAATTGAGAAAAGATTATTGCAGGGGTTTTCAGAAATTGGTTGTGACACGTGACATTCAAATTGAATGAAATAGTACAGTACTTGAAGCCATGCCACGCCGTAGCAGTCAGCCCTGTTTCCACCTCACCATCCCCTACCTAAGATATTGGTTAGCGTAACTGATGATATCAATCATATCTTTGTACCACACACGGTACAATGAGGTCTGGGTTATCTATGACAGCACCGAAAGAGACACTTAGAGCATAGCCGAGGTCTCCGCCTTCATGGATGGCACCGGGTGTGCCCGCATTAATGTGACTGTACCAGTGTCAAATCTACCGCTTCGCGTACAAGTCAAGAGGTGAGTGATCAGAAGATCTTGGCATTTGATCTGGCCACGCGAGGTGCGCGGATCATCGGCATCAAATGTTGGCAGCATCAACGGCTCGTTCGGCATACTCTGGCAAGCTTTACTCGTGAAATAAGTACACATTCTTTGCTAGACTCGCAGGCCAGTCGACATCCCCTTGGTTACAAGACAGAGCAGGCGAAACAATGAATTAGGAAGTAGAGCAAATAGACACAACATCAGAGAAAACAATGATGGGAACGACAACAAAGGGTACCCTCGTGGACAGACTGGGCCAACACGTCGCATGTTTCAGTGATGAGTGTTTCCCCTGCCATTTGAGGGTTGAACTTGAGAAAACGACAAAATTGTCAGGGAACCTCACCTTTTCACCCTAGCTCCCACCTTCACCCTCATCCTCCACAGGTCAAACCCCAGCGCTCACACTGGCATATAGCCTGTGACCAGGCCCAGGACCACTGCTGATTGATCCGATCACTGTGGCTGTCTGCATGAGGCGGACAGCCACCTCCCATGGTCTCCCATCATGCTCATCATCTGTTCATCAGTCTGGACACGTGCTACTGGCTAGCTTAGTTTTTTAAGTCCACGCCTAGCGTGGGAATCCTTATCCTTTCTTCTCTTTGGATTCCCCCGCTAGGTGCGTAGTATTTCCACCCCTGTATTCTAGTGTAGTTATTAATACTTTGGATTCCCCCGCTAGTTTCTGTGCCCTGTGCCGAGCTTAAAGGTTGCCCTTACAGAAATCTGAAAAAAATCGGTTTTTAGGTGCCTTAGTGAAGGTGGGATAACTTTGAATTCTCTTTCCAATGAGCCTAACATATTTTTGGGGGGCCAAAAAAAACAAGTAGGGTTCATGTGATAGAGAATGAAAAACTATCCATCCTCAGCTTGCACTTGCAAAGACAAATATTTCTAGATTTTTGCATTTTCTGAAGTCGTACTCTCTCATTTGGCGGAGAGAATGATCGTCACCAAAACACGCGATGGGGGAGCCCAGCCGGTCCCGGGTTTGACCTGAGTTCTGTGATGGCATCAAGAATCACCGGGCCGGCTGGTCCACGAGCCAAATTCTTTGCTGTTTCAACATAGCTACACTATATTCAATATATATCAAGTGAAGACATCCGAAGATGATTGTTGGCCCGATTCTACCTCCCCCGGTACAACCTCGGAAACCACTGGTAGTACAAGATGGGGTTGAGGGTCACCGCCGCCGGACGGGTCTCTTCTTAGAATTTGATTCAAACGCGGGGTCCCTGCTGGTGAGTTCGGATTAGGGGAAGTGGCAGGCGAAAAAATGATGTATTGATGGCCTCGGATACTGCCACTATTTGCCCTGCTAAACACTTTCCTTATTTGGGGGTAGGTAGGGTCGTGGGATTATTTGCCAAGATCTGCCGATCAAGCACCTCTTGGTACAAGTTGAGTAAATCTAACCTCGGAAAGCCACCTGGGTGCTAAAACTTGCGATGAGTTTCTCAAGACCTTTGCGGTCCCTAGTCATTTGAGGACAGAATGCGGAGAGCAAGTCCTCGATCCACAGGGGAGGATAGGATGGTGGGAGCGCCGTGGCCTGAGAAAGTTAGCAACACAGGTTAAGACACAATGAGCACGCTGACCTGGCGCAACAACATACAACACATTGAGATCTGTCTTATGGATGAGCCTGTTAAGGTGTTGTGTCAACTATGACAAGGCCAGGGCATGTTCCCCAATCACTCAGTAACCTCTCCTTGATGTCTTCTGGAGTAATGTCGCACTCAACGAGCATGTTGTGGTCGAGGAAACGACGCGGAAGAGAGCAAGAGGATGATTTACTTTTCAGGAATATCAACCCTCTTGCTCTGGCCCGTACAAATAACATGTCCCGTTGACCCATTGCGCGGGCAAGTCACGGTGAGTGTTTCTGTGACCGTACACGTTGATGAAACACCGCTTCCGGGGACGCTGGTTTTAAAGTGTGGTTGGAAATAGGAAAGTGTTGCAGATCAAACTAAAAGTATTGTGTGCTGGGCTGGGAAGAAAGTGTTGAAAAGTGTTGCGCAATGGAAGAATGTGTTGCACGCACCAGAAAGTGTTGCACGGATCAAAAAGTGTTGCATGGGAATAAAAGTGCAATCCGACCGTCATATATATTTGCTGTCGCATCCTCAACTCCACACCTACGAACCACTGCCGAATTATGTGCGTCTTTTGTGCAACTCTGGCTGGACTTCGCAGGGCCACAACTATGCTTAGTCTGACAAGACTGAACCCCACAAATGGTCCTTGGGCTTGAATGGTCGGACTTGCAGCTTAAAGTGAGCCACAACAGTGTACGGCAGTGTGGAGCCACCCTTAGCCAATGTCACTCTTGCAAACAGATGTAAGCAAAAATCAAGGAAGGAAGGAAGGAAGTTGTATACCGGTGTGGTCCCATTAAGGAACAACCAGGGCCTGTACTACATACAAGTATAACATTGTATGCTATGGATATCCTCACCCTTTCACCATTTCACAACCTGAGTACCCGTCAAACACCTCCCCAGCTAGCTCGGTAATAAAAAAGCAAAAATACCGGTGGGTAAGTTGAGATGCATCCGGAGCCCCAGGGCGGCCTGGTGTCGAGGATCGAATACGAGATACTATCCCCCCCCACCGTCTCGGACAACCTAGAACTCGGACAAACCAACATTTCTCCTCCAATACTGGACAATTTCTTGAGTTTTTTGGCTTAAATTAAATGTTAGGAGGTTCCCTAGAGATATAGAACAAAAGAGCCTTGTGATCTTTTTTCCTGAGGATATATATCACGGCGAAGAGTTGATGACTCTTGTGATTTTCGCTCATTTTGCGTATTTTAAGGCTCTGCACCATCCTCTTAGAGTCATATGACCTAATGAGCACATCCAGAAGATGCCGTAGCATCACAAGAATGCTCATATAAAAATTCAGAGGCATAGCTGTCTTGTAGCCTTCAGAACGGACCGAAAGATCATCCCATGCCTGCCAAATTGATCTCTTAAATACGAAAATGATGACTAGAAATTCTCTGCTGCCTGTCGACCACTGTGTGGGTGCTTTGGCCTCCCCTTCATTCATACTATACAACCTATTGAGGTACTCCACCCTATGAAGTTTGGAAGCACCACAACCATGGGGCGGTCATATAGGGAGCCGGCAATCAAAAGTTGACGTGTTACCTAGTACTCGGACACCTGATCACCTCCGAAAAATCGACGCCGTTTGCCCAATTCTTACCCGTTTCCTATGAAGTAAAAACTGAAACAGGGGTAAAAGACAAATTACTAACGATCTAGGTACTTAGCCTGAGCCCAAACCCTCTGGATAAAATGTTATTCACAAATTTTGCTTAGGTGTCCGAGTACTAGGGGGGGGATAGTAAGGAATTTGGTGATTATTGCATGGACACTGTCTGCGGTTCCGTCATTAGGAACCCAGCATACTGAATGTCGTCCAATTTTTGGGAGATTTCGGTGAATTTTGGAATGTGCAGGCAGAACCGGGGGATGGGAATACCGCCCTGAATGTCCCGAAGAGAAAGGGGCAAGGGGAATGCAGTCGAAAGCACGAGATGATATACATAACAGGGAACGGCCCCCGCAGGCTTTAGAACCTCTTGGCCATGCACCATAAGTAACCTGGTGAATGGGGAGGTAGATCCAGAGCAAAGGAAGACCGAGAGCCCCTATTGCGGGCGACGGGCATACACAGGCTGGAAAGTGATATCTGCGACCATTCAGAGTACGCCATGTATCCCTTGTGTGCTCAGGCCATGCGCCTTATGCATCCGGGTAGTACTGGTTTCCTTGTTATCTAGGTCATGATGGCTCGGGTTTAGGTAGATTATAAAGGAAATGAGGGGCTTGTCATTTTTGCTAACCGGCGTGTTCTCGTAAATCCCCAACGGCCGGGTTGCGGGATCACGAGCCACCCAGTTCAGCGACGAGTGCAATGGAACACTTGGATGCTCCTTCAAGGCCACTGGTGAAGAGTACTGGCGGAGGCGCAGTAGCCCGGCGGGGCGGAAGTGTAACATTGTATCAACAATTTACGAAAGCCCTCTATCTCTCTCTTTATAAAATAACGGGTGTCTGTCTGAAGCCTTTAACACCCTAAATATGGTCTTTCTGACCCGAATCTATGGATTGTCTCACAACAAGCTGCAAGCGCTCAGCGCCAATTTCTTTCACGGTGCTTGGGCCTCAATCGGCGCTAATCTGTCTCTTGCGCAGGGAAAGCGCAGTTTACACGGTCACTGGACGATCCTTTGACGCTGAGAGGCTGCTAAAATCAGGAGGGGATGCGAGGCCGCAAAGCGGCCGAGCAGCCGCTTGTACTTTCCAAAACGGCTGTAGCCAATCTTAGCGCCGGGGCAGTGTCTGTCGAGTTTGTTAGAAAGGTGACGCAACCAGCCGCCTTGCGGCCTACTGGCAAGTGATTCGGCATCATCAGGTGTCTGAAGGCCGGTCGCAATGAGCTCACGGCAGCCGATAGCATTTAGGTCAGATCAGCGGAGAATTGAGCGGAAGTTAAAAAGCTTCAGACGGACGGACAGGTAGGGCTGTTCGCCGTCACCGTATATACGGCCGTACAGACAGCCGTATATACGGCACCCGTCACCGTACCGTACGGGAGGTTTCAGGAACAGCTGACGGTACGGCAGGTGCCCGGCCGGCATACCGTACAGACCCGTACCGTCAGAGCCGTATACGGCCGTATCTCCACCGGCAATCACTGTGATCATTCCGCTGGCGACATCTTGCTTACTCGTGCCTTGCTCGTGCCTCTCGTTCTGTTCATCTCCGTGAACCCGACTTAATGGCAGAGTTTCTTGGACAGCGAGCTTGGTCCACCCCTCTATTTACAGCTACAATTTTACTTGGGTCCGTTTTAACGCGCCGCCCACTCCACAATGCCCTTGTGCCGCCTCCTGGGATTCAAATTTTCCTTTTATTCAACCCGCCGCACCGACGGGATCGTACATTTTATTAGAACTTTTGCGTCTCAATGTCTTGGCTTTGATCCACTCCGCAAGGTCCCTAAGTACCTAATCATTGTCCCGGCCAAGGAATGCTGTCTTAGCTTAAATATTGCAACATGCTTGCAGGCGGACACGATTCAAACCCTCATGTTGGTGAAAAATCGTTTGCGCATCGCTCGTAGAGACATTACTGCACGCCTGGGAGATTGATTATTTATTCCAGTACATTTAAAATATTGATTACCTGAGTACCTCGGAATCGGCCCTGTACCGTAAGATTCGACGGCCGTACAGCCGTAATACGGCCGTAATACGGTACCGTACCGTACCGTACGACCCTCTGTACCGCTCCAATACGGTACGGGTTACGGCCGGGAATGCAGCCGTATAGTAGCCGTCGGCATACGGCCGTATACCGTATACGGTACGGCGAACAGCCCTACGGACAGGCGTAATTTTATAAAGAGGGTGAGGTGATAAAGAGGGTGAAAAGAGGGTGATGCAGATAATCATTCACACGAGATTGCTTTCTAGTACATGTACAAACTCGAATTTGATAAGTGTGCAGAAAATGGCCACCGCACAACCACCGCAAGATGACTCAGATGAGATTCACAAAGATCAGAGATGCGCAGCCACAACGCAGCCAAGAGGAAGATTCCTCACCAAGATGACAGATGCTTTGCCCAAGATGAAGATGCTTTGCCCGAGATGGAAGATGGCCCCTCAAGATGAAAGATGCCCAAGACGAACCTGTAGTTTCACTGATCAACAAGTTGAACGTCAACCAGAGCGCCTAATCATTGGCCGACCAGCCCTCAGCATTCTCTTCATACCCTGCGACGCCATGCAAACAAGATGAAACCCAAATCTTCCTCTAGGCTCTGGCGACCTCTGCTTTTGAGGAATATTCAAGGTCGAATCAAGGTCGAATTCAATTCCAATATCAAGTCAAGACGTGTAAACGCCGTCTGTTGCCAGCATGATCTTCCTCCGTGTCTCTTGGATTGAAAACGCCATCTGTTATTGTTCCCCGTCGCATGGACGAAAATATCTCCAACTCTAATCGTGGATCGCTCCGGACACGCGCTGCTTGTATAAAGAACTGGCTTCGAGGCATCACCTCGCTTCAACCTCCCTCGCAATGGCGCATCCCGAATTGGCTGTCGGCGCATTCCTCGCCTGTGTCCTTGTGCTCATTCCCCTTCCGTGGCAGTGGCGTGCGCGGAATACTCCCGTCCTCTCAATGATGGCCTGGCTCTTTGCGACCAATCTATCGTACGCTATCAATGCAGTAATCTGGTACGACAACATCGACAAACGTCGCCCTCGTATGGTGTGATATCGGTACGCCAATAATTTCTTGTAGGACTTGCTATCTTCTAACGGAGCCTCGCTGCAGTCACGAAGTTGGCCGTTGGTAGCGAGGCTGGGCTTCCAGCGTGTTGTTTAGCGCTTGTGCTGCGACTATGGCAAGTGACCTCACCAAACCTGGGCAGCAGAAAATTCCTGATGTTGGACCTTTCTCTGTGCTGGGGATACCCCGCGCTCACGATGATCTTGCGTGAGCCTCCAATCATCCTTTAACCTCCTTGCACCTGAAAAATATAACCCAAAGACTACATCGTCCAAGGGCATCGTTTCAATATGAGGCAAGACCTCGGATGCGCTCCCACTGCCTACGTCTCCATTCCCGCCATTTTCATCATCTACGGCCCTCTAGCAATAATTGCACTCTTGAACTTCGTGTTCTCGGGCCTCGCATTCTCCAACTTTTGGCGCCGGCGCAACTCCTTCGCCGCGGCCCTCCAGAGGCAAAAATCCTCCTTCACCATGCGCCGCTACCTCCGCGCCATGCTCGCCACCCTCGTCATCGCCATCTGGGACACAGTGGTCATCATCCTCGCCGTCGTCCTCTCATTCCGCGACGGCCTCCACCCATACACCTCCTGGGCGGACGTGCACTCCGACTTCTCGCGCGTCTGGTACACTGCGACGTTGTTCATCCCGGCGACGGCGCTTACGCAGATGTACTTCATATGGTGGACCGTCCCCATCACCGCGTACTTGTTCTTCTGCCTCTTCGCGCCGTGCGAGGACGCCGTGGCGGAGTACCGGTGGGTGCTCCGCCTCGTCCCTCGCATTCGTCGGGGAAGCAAGCCCGACCCTTCTTCTTCCGCTCCCACGTCGATGGGGGGGGAGCACCACCTGTCGCTGCCGCAGCGGCCGACGACCGCGAAGGCAACGAGCGCGACGCCTATTGACACCGTCATCGATATCAAGCCTGGCTGGAAACATAGCAGTACCTCCCCCGACTCGACTACTGTATAGACTCGAGTCGACGGTTGACTGTTTAGGTTTAGGAGGACAATCGCGCAGAGTTATCCATAGGGATTTAACCGCAGCTGTCATTCTCACTCATACTATGCATGCAAGCCTCGGAATACGTGTGTATCACCGTCCATCCTGTTGTACCGCAGGCCCGGTTAACTGAAGATTGGCCTTCGACAAAATAATCATTGGAGCGCGTTCTCCACTGTTTCTTTCGCCAACGACCACTTGATCCAACACCGGCCTCGGAGTGGGACGATGGGGTGGGGTGTCGCGTAGTTTAAGACAGCGTCGACAAACCAGGAATTTCTCTGCGAAGCAGAACGGCTGGGAGATGATCCCCTGGCAGGCGGCCTCTTGCGGTTATGTAGACCGAGTGTAGATCGAGTGTGTGACTTGATCGTGTTGCGGCTGGGAGATGATCCACTGGCAGGCGGCCTCTTGCGGTTATGTAGACCGAGTGTAAACCGAGTGTGACTCGACCGTGTTCCGCGCGGTAATAAACTCTTGAAACGACGGAACGGAACGTAGGGACGGAGGCTTTCAAACTTTTTTTGTAATTGCGTCTCGTCTCGTCTATCTAAAGAAAGATGTAGTTCTAGGGCTACATGAGAACATGCGCATGAAAAAATATGGGGTACTTTTAGCGTCTAAGCAGAGCAGATCATGGCGGGACATGAGCATAAACGAGGACGTGGGGAGTGGGGGTTGTTTGACGGGTTCCGAGGACGCGGTGGGGTGGCGGTGGAGGGCGGTGGCGCCTAGACGTACGTGGCGAAGAGCGGGATGAGCGACTGCGCGAGCGTGTAGCTGAAGACGAGCTTCGGGCCCACCACCAGGATCTGCGACACGACAGCCGTTAGCACACGACATTCGGGGTGGAGGGAGACGGCCGCTGCGCACCTTCGGCGTCAGGCCCTTGAAGAACGCGCCCGCGCCCTCGTTCTTGACGAGCTCGCGCACGACGGTGAAGCCGGGGACCTTGCTCTCGAAGTTGGCGTTCTGGATGCGCGTCTTGACGACGTCGAGCGGGGCGGCGACGGTGATGGACGCGACGGCGCCCGCGATGGAGGCGATTGAAGTTTTGTGTCCAGGTAGCCTTGGAGTAGTCCGAGACGCCGAGGACGTACTCCTTGGTCACGGCGGAGGCGCCGAAGAGCTAGCGGGCGGGGGAAGTGGAGGTAAGCATGGAGATAAGGAAGAAGCAGGGAGGAGGGAGGACGCACGGCAAAGCTTCCGGGGGCGTTGCGCGCCATGGTCCAGCCCCAGCCGCGGTAGAGCGTCGTGCCCTCCTCGAGGAAGATGCGCACGACACCGCGGGCCGCGGAAGGCCTCCGGGTTCACCTGCCGCTTGATCTTCAGTACGTCTAGGGGGAGGAGGACCTGCGCAGCGCGTCCATAAGCCCATCCACACAAAAATAAATTCAGTTAGTTCACGCACGACTTCGCCGATGCCAGTCAGACTGCGGGGCGGCGCTTCAGCGCATGTTCTAAGCGTGTAAGCACGAGGACACGCACCTGCCGGCTGCAGCTTGCATCATCATCTTGCCCTTGCGCTCACCAAACGTGTTGGTGAACTGCGTCTTGTAGTACTTGTTGATCAAATCATTGAACCACGGCTGCCCGCCGAACTTGTACACGCGCTGGGCGACCTTGTACCCCGCGGCGTACCCCAGCCCGGGGAACAGCGACAGAAACCGCTTCGGTATCGAGGCCGTAGCGTGTTCCCGGAAGAGTATAGGCCCAGCGGTGCCCCATGTGATCTGCGTACATACGCTGTTTTGAGGAAAAATGAGCGAAAATTGGACCAAGGCAGCGTACCTGGGCCTTGTTGCTCATCAGCCGCTTGGCAATGGTGTCCACGGGGTGGAAGATGAGCAGCTCCGCGATGCCTTTAATTCAGACGTGTATATCCATTAGAGAATACCCCAGGAAAAGTGGCCAGTGCGAGGTACCAGAGGTTCCCGATCCGAGAATCCGAGCAGTTCCAGACTCCTTGCCTTGCCAGAAGTGGGGGGCGACATTTTAGGTGAAGGAAGGAGATAAGGGACACGAGGGAAAAAAGGAAAGGAAATCCAAGACCAAGGCCAATGGCGGATTTGGAATTGAGCAAATTTTGGAGACGCCGTAGGTCAATAGGCGTCAATGATCTTAAGGGGTTATCTACTTCAACATCGTCGATTTTTAGCTCTCTTTTGCTAGTTCAATTCGAGTTTATGAGCTGGGTCTGGTTCCAATACCGCTGTATTTCGCCCTGACGCTCCCCCCCAACTTTCGCCGCTTTAATTCCGACAATATCCGATTCGAAGTGCAATTGGTTGACTTTCCATACGATTTGAATCCTTTTCCGCGAATATCTGGCGGTGCCATTGATGCGATCACACCGATCTATACCAATAATCTAATCATTTGGTTTCCCACAACGAATAACTGGGATTAGGTCCTTGTAAATATATATACAGATATGCCGCAGTTGACGGCGTCCAAACATCAACAATCAACGCGTCCCGCTTCTCTCAACGCGTCTGCCATCGTCAAACCATGGATCTCGACGCGTCATTCCTCCACAACCAACTTGAAGACATTGAGGAGGACGACCTCGACGATGGAACATTTACGGCAGGAACCGCAATGGCTGTGATCGTGCTCGGAGTTATCGAGCTGCATAGGCTACGCACGGAGCGGCGGAAACCGAGCCGACTGTATTCGTGTATGCTCAGCCATCCCCGCCATCGCCGTCGTCGCCGTCGTCGCCGAGCGCCAATGAGTGCAGGTCGTATGTGCAGACGAGATATGAAGTGGATGGCGGAGAAGGTAACACCGTGACATCAGTGACATGCAGCCCAAAGCGGCAACGCCAACGGACGAGAGCATACGAAAGCAACAAAGATCGTATATTCGAGAGTAAGAAATTCTGAAGAGGGGGTAGGGACCCCCTCTCCAGATTAGAATTGAATTCAGGTTTGGAAGAGGGTCTGAAAAAATTCCAACTGAGATCTGAGCCCGATGGGGTCCTGATGGCTTCCTCGGCATCGCGGCAAAACGACCAATAATATTCCCTAGCATTTATCAAATCGTATGGAAAGTCAACCATTGAACCAGATAATTGCAGGCAGCTTTATGCGGAAAGAAGAGCAAAAGTGGTGGAATAGTTGAATTCCGAGGCGCATAGCATTATTTTTCGGCATCGCGCACGATATGGTTGACCTTTTCCCAGCAAGGCCCGATCCAATTTTGAACAACGGTCGGTTCATGATTGAAATAATGTTGGATCTCACTTTTGAATAATTCGCCGTAATCACCAACCAAATCCCGATGCATATTATTGTGCCAGATATCTACTGGAAAAATACTATGCCAATTCCCAACGACTTGCTGCGGGGGTCGTTAGCGAGAGAAACATCGGAAGATGTAAAGATTAAACTGAACGTGTTTCCCTCCGACTCGGGAGGAAGCAACTCCGATAGTGCTTGCCTGAGCGCTGAATCCGCCCCACCCATGGCGTTGGTGGCCAAATGCATCGTCGGGGTCTGATCGGTGCAAATGAACCGCTTGGGCACGTTCCACCGGCGGTACATCACCGTCTTGTCCTCTTTCAGGTCTACAGGAAGTTCCTCGGGCGTGATGACCACACCGGGCGTCGGGTCCGGCGGAGGCGGCTCGTCCAAGGGTAGGTAAAGATTGGAACTCCGGTTCTTCTCGAGCCAGACGCCCACCAGCCCCACGACCTCCTCGTCCGTCAGACACTCTCCGAGGTATCGGGAGGACAGGATGAGGAAATCGCCCGGGAGAATCTTTATTGTCGTGACGTCCGGCTCGGTGTCGATGTACGGAGGCGTCTTCACTTTGGGATCGGGTGCGGCCCCGAGGTAATCATTGTGCAGGCGCGTCTGTACCCCCGACGTCCCATTTCAGCTTCCCATCGCCCAGAGCGCCGCGTGTACGGCCGGTCGAACAGCTTGCCATCCTCGATGACATCTTCTCCGGGGTGGAGCTTCTCTATGCGGGCCTTCTCGACGGGGTTGTCGGGGGTGTGGTCGACGGAGAGAACGTGCACGTCATATTTAACCGTGCCGTCCTCTGCCGTGCGCGGCCGGCCCAAGAGCGCGCGCATGTCGCCCAACTGACAACATGGAGGAGCCGCACGTCGTCTTCATACAGCGCCGAAATCAGCCGCGCAGACGCGGTAGACCTGATGCCATCCGGCGCATATTTCTTGGACAGCGAACTGAAGACGCGCCCAATGAAGTGTTTTAAAATAAAATCGTCCGTAAACTTGACGGCGATCTTAATCTGCGACTGAATCGCCTCGGGGGGCGGGTGCGGCTCGTGCAGAAACTCAACCGGCTGCGGGTTGGTGTGGTCTATCTGATACCACTGAACAGGGATTCCGAGATTGAACCACAGATTTTGGGCCAGAACATCGGAGACGTTGGCGCGCGCCACAAAATCCCCGTCAAGGATGTTCATTAGGACTCGAGGCCGCGGGTCACAGCTCGGATGCGTGTGTCTGGAGCGGGTCAGCGATCCATATTATCTGTACAAGGGCAAACCGAACCAAACCGCGAATACCAATACAATGCGCATGACGCCCTGGTGGCGGGGGGTCCCCCAAGATAGCGTATCGCAATGGCCATTGCGTCTGGTCGACGGTGAATCCTCCGCCAAATGGAGCAGGCTCGATATCCGTTGCTGCGGTCCGGGGAGGGTGATGCACTTGGTTCCTCGTCTGACTCCGAGTCCCCGTGCAGGTTATTGAGGCTGGCGAGGTATATCGACGCGGAAACACCCAGCGCGATTCGAGTGGCGAGCCACGGGCGAGGAATTGCTAGTGTCGGCAATGATAGACATTTCTTTCTCAAACGAGCGAAGTAATACGCGGATCGGAGAACCATGCGAACGCTGGCAGTCTAGGTACTGGTAGGAGGGTGAGAGTGCGTGGCATGTGTAATAGTAGCCACGTTACCTGCGCAGCTCAGCCGTGAGATCTTGGGTGCACCGAGTGCAAGGGTAAGGACAGAGAAGCGTAATGTGGCACTGCGACACGATTGGTCGGGTTTGGGCTGATCGATGCACTGATTTCTCCGTTTGGTGTGATGGTTCAGGTTCATGTTGAACTATTTTGCGAGTATACCTCAGAAATTTCGCTCTGCAGAGAAATAACTTTCAAACATCTCATCGGGTAGGCGCAAGAAATTTTTGAGAATTTGCACAAGAAGAACGAAACACAAACGATAATGCAGACGATCTTGACAAGCTATTTGACTTTCAACCTCGGCCGCCATTTCGTCCCAGCCCCGTCCGTGAGGTCAATTCCGCGTTTGGCCAGCATCTCCGCCCATCGCACCCAACAACTCTTCTTAATGTCCCGCCTATAGTGAGTTTGAGAACGACGTATGTTATGGTAGTTTATTCAGAAGCAGGCAGCACGTACTCGCTTGTCGGCCAACGAAAGACCCTATTTTCGATTTCACGCAGGTTGGGGAGACATTTGGGCTCAAATTCCAGAAAGAAACGCTCCCACGCGGGGATCAGGTGCTGTCGCTGGGATACACACAGTTTGGGTCAATGTTAAAAATGAGTGGAACAAAACGAAGCGCACCAGTGGAAATACGGTAAACTGAAAGTAATTTTGATGAGCGACGGAACTTCTCGCGGCGAGTAGAGAGTATCAACGGCCGGAGGATTTTGCTAATCACGATGACCATTGAGTTCAAGGCTGCACACGAGGTCTGGGGACATACCATGGGCGTGCACGCAAGGAGTAATAAGGAGCGGAGATTTGGGCAGAGTTCGAATATCTTGTTGTTCAAGGTTCCAAGTATTTTGTGTGGATGTCGAGTTCGGTCAATTTTTTACCATGAACCTTGATGAATGTTTCGATCCAGTGCCCTCGCTCAGAGCGCAACACGCCGGAGGGATTTAACCTGTGGAACATTAAAGCAGGAAGGAAGGAAGGAACAGAGAATGCGCACTTCATTTGGGACAACACAGCTAACAAGGACGGAATGCCCGACGAAATCTGGAGTTCCTCCAAGTTTGGCAACCCGTCGGCATTCGCTACATCGACGAAAGCAGTACGAGATCCACAAGTCAAAATTCGCAATGCAGTCAAGTTGTCGAATATGGTCGCCGAGGCCGAAGCGGACGGGGCTCCAACATCCACTTGACATTCACGTAAGGTGGACCCTGAATATTTGACCAGCGCTTCAAAAGCAGCCCAAGAAATACCAGGCCTTTTTCGTAGGGCATTGGAGCCGATGTTGAACTGTTGTAGCCATGGAATCGTACGAGTGCAGGTGTTCGCGAGAGAATCACGACAATCGAATCCTGAGTTGGGTACTGGATGTCCAGACTGCGAACATGTGGGCCCAGCGATGGGGTTTTCAAAAGAACAGAGACAAATTCGGAGGTTGCGGACGAGTTAGCCAGTGTCGTATGCGCATAATAGTAAGCCAGTCCAAGTCGCTGTAGAAATTGTATCAGAGTAATACGAGAATATTTTTGAATCGACTTGCGTAAAATGTTTTCGATACCCAATAGAAGCGATAGCTTGCGGTGGATGGGTTGGCGACTTCCGAGACGGTCATGGCGAAATATAGGATACGCGCTAAGATCCTGTCGTGTACCTCCTTCGGTGCGCTAGCCATCGGGATGAAGGATGGATTGAGGGACGGAGGGATAAGTGGAAGCTCAAAAAATGGATCTAGGGCCCTATTGTCGTTCCGTACATCCCTGCACGAGGTATTAAATGAAAGGATAAACACAGTTGTTTGGGAACTTACGACGTTTCGGTAAATTTTCAAAAGCCGCATGAGCACTGGGATTATCGGGTATGTAGCTCCGGTCCCGATGCCCCAGTTGCCGTTTAATGCGAACAACTTTCAGAGGGCATCCCTTCAGCTTAGAATAGACCCATGATAGACAATAGGCCTCAGTAACTACAACCGTGTGCAACAGCTTGGACTTGGTCAAAGACGAAACAATTTTCTTGGCCCGAACCGCCTGGCCGGGGAATGAGCATTCAAAAACGCACTAGAGGTCATCTAATGAGCACCCAGGAGTCGAGACACAAAAAAAAGGAATCATACCAGGCGGTCCCACTTGGTTATCGATTTGACAGAGCGTCCGACAGCTGCGACACCGTTTTGTTCTCGAGGTGCTCAATGTCCCGCAGAATGAGACGGGCGGGATTGATGAGCGCAAGACCTTTGCATAACCCGTTGGTGTTATCGGAAGAATATATTTCAAGGGAGAGGAAGAGGTCGGAGACGTTTGGCGTGCATTTCAGAATGATATGCATGGGCAGTCCATATCCGCCTTCAACCCGGAGTTTCTTGATAAATTGTCCTAACTGCTCATTTCCAGATAAGATGACACTGAGGGCTTTCGCCTGAGCTTTAGAGCGGAGGACCACAGTGTTATAAAGAAGGGGAGTTGCGACGCGAAGCCATGATTTGCAAACGAGGAGATAGGCGGAGGTGGATTCGGAGTAGTATTGGAAAACGGGGAGATGTCACTGGTGTCGCAAAATACTTCGTCGGGAATTTTCAAGGCAGGCGAAAGAATCTCGGAGATGATCTCGTCTGGGAACGAATGTCCGACATCTGGAAATCTGGGGATCAGTAAATCGAATACAACTGTCCAGGAAGTTACTTACACTCGCTTGCTCCAAGATCGCTCAATTTCCCAATAGCAGTGAAGAGGAGAGGAGGGAAGAAGGAAAAGACGCGTGATGTCACGAGCACGTGAAGTATGACACATTCTTTGAATTTCTTTCAAGTCTTCATTCAAGTCGAGAATTTCCAGAGCAGCGAGGAAAGAGGTGAGAAATCCACCATCATCCTCTTAATTTACGATTACTCTCTCCAATTTCAGTCGCGATCGTGATGCACGAACACGGAGGTGCGTCAGAAAGGCAACTTCAGCTTCTCGCGGCCGCGTTGTCCGCTTGCCGACTACAGACCTGTCAGTGGGATCTTGTTTAATCTATGAGGAGCTTGGGTGGATTGAATCCTCCGATTCCGTAATCCCAGGCTCGCGGGAGGACAAAAGAACGACAGAAGAGATCCCCAAATTTTGATATCAAAGCAAAGCGTTCAACTTGTCATTTCTGGATTGGCACCACTGGTTCGGCAGTATTGCTTTATTCGATTCGTCAAATGCCTGTTTCGCACATTGAATTGAGTTTGTTATACCATATCTGCGAAGCAGACAAGAGTCATCCGTGAAAGATCACCTTCAGACTTTTGTTTTACTTCGACTTTCAATGAGTTTTAGAGCTAGTTCAATACCTGCGTACACACACAATTCCTGGGACCGGTAACGGTTCAAGGTCTGTCAGAACTTTAAGCAAAATATACTCCCTTTTATGGGCCCATCAGGGTGATGCGATCTCGCTCCGCCGACTCCCAAGTCGTCCGCTCGATTTCGCTCTAAACGTTGGGTTCCTTTTCTGGCGAGGCCCGGTTGCTGGCGAAAACACGATCTGCATTGCTCGCGAAATGCAGATCTTGTTTTTCGGCCTTCCTCCTGTCAATGTAGTCTACCCATATCGATGTCGCGTCTCCACTCAGTAGAACCCTTTGACGAAGCTGTCCCCGGTCCCAGGGACGCCGGAGGGCCACTGGAATACGCACACTGTATTTTCTAAGCCGATTGCGAGTGAGCCCCTATTTTGCACAATGATTGCCGACATGCTGGCAATCATCGATCTCGTGATCGACGGAGCACTGCCCCTCAACTTAGTAGTCCACTCGTCACTCGACATTTCGACTTCCAGGCGACGGCCACAGGATAAATCGGAGTTCCCATAATCTCTGTGCTCAATAGTGACCAAGTCGGAGCCAACTACTCCATCAGCTTGGCGTTCGCTGTTGCAGTTGGCAGCGGTCAAGCAGTGCTGCAGTGGTGCCTCAGAGTGCTTTGTCAGTGGTGATAGACACTGGTTCTGAACCTCGATTCTACCTTCATCTACACTAGTGAGCCGCAATTTTTCGATTTACCGCGCAAATCCCATTCATTCTCCGCAGAATGGCTTCAAGATTTAGATCTGTGACCGCAACTATTATCGTTTCGAGTCTTGCATGTTGTGCAGGGATTATTCTCTGTCTTCCTTGCTATTTGGTTCTGCGCAGACACTCATGCGTCCCACGGGCACCCGTCCTCGGCGGCATTGGACGCTACCTCGGACCCTCCCGAAAAGCCGGATCGATATTCGCCAACTCGCTCCAGCTAAACAGCCCCGAGCCTGGCGGTTCTTCAGCCTTCCTTTGGAGCTACGACAGTTAATCTATGAACAATTACTGGGCGGACGCGTCGCCTATTTGCGGTGCGTCCCAGTACGTCACACTGCGGTCACCCGTGCCACATTTTTCCAACCCGTCGACCATCCGAACGACGATCCACAGCGGCTGGATACGTCCGCTGAGCGCGTTTCCACCGCGGTGCTCCTTGCCTGCCGGCAAATATATCTGGAAGCGCAGCCGATCCTGTACCAACGCAACACGTTCTACGTCTCGGTCCACAACCTCGAGATGGCCATCCTCACAGGACTGGGGGAGTTCTGTCTTCCGAATATCCGCAGCCTCTACCTGTATCACAACTACCGCACCACCTACATTCCCCCGTGGGCCACCGTGTTTCCGCGGCTCCAGCAGATGCGCCTCACACACCTTGTGTTCGAGTTCGAGATCTACGGCGCTAGCTGGGACAGATGGACAGCACACAACCCGCGCGTCGATGTGCTGAACGACACCTGGGCGCGGTCTGTGTTCAGCATCAGGACCCTCAGCCAGTTCGGTCTCTTCATTAAAGACCTGAGTCTGCAGGATGTCAATAAGCCCATCGTTCACAGTGCAGATGTCGCGGAAGAGTTTCGGAAGCTGATGATTGGGTCTCGAGCAGAAGAAAGCTATAGAGATTATCTGGAGAAATGGGACGAGACGCGAATCAAGCATATTCCAAGCCCATATCTACATGTGTAATTCCTTCACGAAATTTCTGCAGCTTCACCCATGATGTACACAAAGCGCCGTAACATCTGTACTTATACGTGCGCCGTGTTTGCGGTCAAAGATGGTTTAACCTGCTCCTCGAAAGGACGGAGGTTCAATTTTTCAATCAGTTTGTTTCTTGCATCCATGACATACGTGTATCAGAAAATTTAGTCTACAGAGCAAAATCGCGAGAAGTGACGAATGGTAATCTACATGCGAACGAAAAGAAATGTGAGAGTCTTCGGAGACTGGAAGGGAATTGTACAGCAGAAATTTTGGGCTACAGAGGAAAATCGGGAAAAAGGGACGAATGGTACACGAGCGAACGAGAAGTAGAAGAGTGTCCTCGGAAACTGGAAGCGAATCGTATTCGACCCTTTGTACCACTAGAAAATACTCCTCAATCAACACGTCAATTCATGGGTAGTCCACACCCACTCATTCCGCAATATTATCATGCGGAGTCTTGTCCCTGAATTCAATATTACTAGCTACTGTTGCGGGTTCAAAGCGGATGGGACCGCACACCCGCAAATATTACGGGTCAATTATGTGAACACCTCTGTTTTCAGGAGCGCGCGATGGTGAACATGGCAGGAGTGAACAACGACTGAACGAAGTTGTTGAACCCATTTGAGCCAGATAGTGCAGAGACATTAAGGCACAATTGCCGAGATATTTTGATTTAAACCAAACTGGGAGCTGGCCAGTGCTGTCGGCTGTTCAAGAAGAAACACAAAATGACGTGTATTCGTGCGACATTTAACGCAAGACAGCGCCAGGACGTAGAAGATACAAAGTAGACCTATGAACTCCAGAAAAAATCTCGACACATCAAAATTCCACGCCGAGTCTTAGTCCTGCGGGACCCAATTCTCCCATTTAAAAGGGTGATAGGGATGCAGTTGATAGCAATGAGACCGCCTGCAAGAAAGCAAACCAATCAGCGCAGTATAGGGAGATGCAAGCAGTACATACCCCACTCATTCTCAGGCGCATCGCAAGTGACGGAGGTGCCTCCACTGCAAAAAAGAAGTGAGTTTAGACAGACGGACGACTCCTGAACCGCGAGACTGACCAGTTATTTCCGATGACGGTGATGGGGGAGCAGCTCAGCCCAACAGCACATCGAGGCCGGTGAGATCGAGGCCGAGGAGGGCAGCGACTGCAGAGGCCGCTGTGCTGGAGGAGGGAACGGTACTGGCGCAGCACTGCGGGGAGGTCGGGGGGAGTGACCGGGGGAGGGGGAGTGCCCGTCGGGATGGCGGCAGCAAGGGTCTGAAATGACGGCCATGGGTCAGTTCGTGGAATCATGCACATCGGAAGGGGCGTACAATGAGCACGGAGGCGACAGCGATGGATTGTTTAGAGAACATATTTGCTTGGGTTACTTGAATACAGAGGAATGTGTTCGAGTGAAGATTGAGGACGAAACGGAGGCGCTTTTATAGTGTTTGAGCCCAGGCACACTCTCGATGCGGACGCCTTTGAGTTGCACCAACATGATGCGCACTCAATCTGTGAGGCTCATAACCGTGGAGCGGTGGGGCCACTTGACAAGAGAGAACAGCGAAATGTCGAGGAGGAGCAAGAACTGAATTGAAGGGATGTCGTGCAATCCCAAGGTTGACAGGGAAGTAAGCACAGTGAAGCGATCCGTGGAGCAAGGCCGTTGATATGAGGCATCTTATGTCGGTCACGGTCACTTCGTGTCCCAAATGAGGCCCAAGGAAACATTATTCAGTGCACAATACGAACGGGAGAGGTGGAACATTCGGAGACAATGTTTGAATATCCACGTCGCAAAGAGAACGAGAATAGCGAGACCCGAATATAATCATCCGTTGCGAGAAATGTACACCAAAGGCCGAATCGTTGCTCCAGCGGGGGAAGAGCGCGGCAGAGAACATCCAGAACAAATCAAGCATTCGCATTTAGCTTCGACGTCATGATAGTCGTCTGCACATCTGAGTAGAGATCAATGACACGTAGGATGCGCACCTAGGGATACAAAACGGTGGGCGAAGACATCCTGCACGTCACGAACGCGTCGTAGTCACTGCGTTCAGAGGGGTCTTCTGCACGCGCAATGCACGACCCCCGGTCTACAGAGGTCTGCAGACATGCCAGGGCATGATTTGAACATGGAATAAGCCCATGATATACCGTAGGCGTCAGGGATTACTAGTACTTCCAACCGTCGAGACTCCTTCAAGGGCAAAAGAACCTTTTTGGCCACGGCCCGGGAATGGGGGGCGATTCAACTGTGATTGATTTGTTGAGGACTCAGTAAGAATATTGCGAGATTTGCTTGCACCCAAATTGATTCCTGTACTTGAACCGCAAGCGGAGAATCCGGTCGCTTCTGCTCAGGCTTGGTTCAACTCAAGCGAAGTTTCAACCAAACTTTTGTTTATCACTTAACCAAGCAAGATGAGATGAGAACACTAATATCCGGGCTACCATGCTAGTCCGCTGAGAGCGGGACACAACCGGCGTCATGAACCAAGGAAATAAGATTCTAAAGAGACCAAAACGATAAACTGAACTATGTTGATATGCGGGACAACACGGCGCCGGCGGCAAAGATGCCTCCTCCGCAAATCAGATATGATTATACGTATGAAGACACAAGAATGTTCTGGCAGACAGC
Source organism: Mycena olivaceomarginata (assembly GCA_029378375.1). Lineage (NCBI taxonomy): Eukaryota > Fungi > Basidiomycota > Agaricomycetes > Agaricales > Mycenaceae > Mycena > Mycena olivaceomarginata. Next base: position 143,524 of record JARKIC010000586.1, on the reverse strand, counting down.
TAGTGATGTCCAAGATATTTTGTCCCGTCAATTTACTCTTTCGACGGACGGATAGGTTGCAGGACGGTTGCTTATCAATAACTCCGGCAGCGCCGACGAGCAATGGCCACGAGGTCGTTCCGTCGCCCTTGAGAAATCATGATTAGACTCAAGAAGATTTTCTGAGACTCAGAACGTACAATAAAAACGCTTGGGAAGCCAGGGTCGAACGGAATGATGCTCTCCAAATAATGCATCTGTTCATTGGAAAGACTGATGTCGAGCGCCTCGATGTTGGACAGGAGATGTTCAATTCTTGCGGCCCCCGATTATCGGGAAACAGTATGGAACCTGAGAAGAACGGTGAGCGAACGAGAACCACCATTTGCTTTTGAGCAGAGAATATTACCCTTGTTCATGAGATATGCGATGGCCACTTTTGACACCAGTGGTGAACCTCAAGACGCATAAGGCACGGATAAAAAAATACCTGCTTGTGATGCTCTTCGCGCCAACTTCTGCCCGCAACTTTTTCAAGCGCACGGGAAATTTTCTTCTGGTCCCTCGGTACGCTCCCAGGAAGGCTCGGCGAAGGTTCGCCCCTTTTCGCCAGTTTGGCGCCGGCGCTCCTCCTCGGCGTCCGTGCGGAGTTTGCCGGAAGCCAGGACGTTCCAGGGCGCTAGGGCAAGACCTTTGTGGGACGTTAATTGCGAGCATCTTGGGAGCGAAAAATCCTCACCGTGTACCCGAGCCATCGGGAGAATCTCGCGTTCAAACGAGCGTTCCATGACGTTCCAGGCGCCTTCGTAAATGACGAAGGGCGACTTTCCATGATCGTTGGCGTACTGGTTCGCCTGGGAGACAATCCATGCAGGCGTGTCCGAGACGCCCTAGAGAGAAATAAGAAAGAACTTGGTGGTAGGACAGCTGAACAATAAACTCAACATACGAGGTACAAGACCTTGCCCTGGACGAACAAGATTGTGGAGCCCATCCATCACCTCTTTGACACTGGTGTCCCCAGTCCCACCAGTGGACATAAAGGATGTCGATATACGTGGTGCGAAATTTCTTGAGACTCGCGTCCACGCTGATATGCATTGATTTGATGTTGTTTCCGAAATAGTTGATTTTGTTGGCGATGGCGTTGTTGCGATCCTTGAAGTTGGTGGTGTACTGTAGTAAATCTGGGTTAGTATTAGGACCCAGAAGAGCGGAGTTGACTTCGAACCTTGGTCGAAATGACAAGCTGGTCCCGGATCCCTCGCTTTTCGGCCCATTCGCCAATAAAACTCTCGGACGACTCGTCTTGGCTTTTAGTGAATGTCAGATCGGTAATTAATACACGGGCAAAAGACCCACTAGTTGTTGGCAGTATCGATAAAATTACCGCCGTTGTCGAAATACGCATCAAGTAGTTTGAAACTCAACTCCTTGTCCATGGTTCCCATGCCCAAGGGCCCCCACTTATCGCCGATACTCATGGCTCCCAGTTGGAGGGGAGACACATGAAGGCCGGCCAGAGGGGACAGAGTCCGATAACGACCCAATTTTGTCGGAGGGGTAGGAGGTCTTTGCCAAAAAGCCATGGGTAACTAAGTGTCAACGAGTTGAATGGCAGATAGTAAAGTATCCAATGACTTTTGCCATTTTATACCTGTTCCTCGCCGAGCCAGCGCGCGGCCTGAACCCTCGAGACAAATCGATATTGACCATGGCTTGGGATCTTCCCGTCTCCACCGGTGATCCTTGGCAAAATTTTAGGTGAACGGCGTTTTCGCTGCTGCGGTAGGCATTTCTGATCAGACGCGGGGAGCGTTCCACCCATCCGAGTCGCGGAGCGGAACATTAACGGTCAACCTAGATTTATTTCAGGTAATCTGAACGTATCAGAGGAAATGCACGCAACAAGATGACTTCAGGTTATCTGTGTCGATTTGTGCCGGTTGCGCGGCGCGCCGAGGTGAGAATCCAGTTGATCCTGTCAATGATGAGGCTTTGGTGAACATGTCAGAAGAAATGCTGACCTCAGGTTATCTGCGTCGATTTGTGCCGGTTTCGCGGCGCGCCGAGGTGAGAATCCAGTTGATCCTGCTGAGGCTTTGGTGAATGTGTCAGAAGAATGCACGCAACAAGGCAGACCTCAGCTTATCTGCGTCGATTTGTGCCGGTTGCGCGGCGCGCCGAGGTGAGAATCCAGTTGATCCTGATGAGGCTTTGGTTCAACCGCGGCGAAATTTCTCAACCAAACCGCCTAACCAGGCAAGATGAGAAGAGACCCAGATGAGAACACTGATATCCCGGGTTGCCAAGTTTTTGTTCCTGTCGAAACGGCCTTTCTGAGTGTCTATCGGAGACATGCCATCAATACAATTCGGTTGGCTCAGTATACACCAGCAGTGTCCCGAGGATCGTCCTCCATCCGAAGACGAATCGTCGACAGCAGCATGTCCACCCCAAAACCGACCAATAACGTTCCGCAAACACGCGCAAAGGCAATGCCTATAAGAGTAAAAAGAAACACTCGGTTCAGGTCGAGCAGTAGGAACTGTATGAAGACAGCTCACCGTCGTCGGATTCCTGGACGTCTTCGGCATTGCCTCCCGTGTTCAAGGGCTCCTGCGGCGCGGGCTCCTCCTCCCAGTTGCTCGGCATGCCGCTCCGCCGCCATTCGCACCGACGACACCCGCGTTTGCCATCGCCGCGAGCATGAACCTCAAACTCGGGGTCCATCTACGCCGCCGCCTCGGGAAACCGCTCCTGCACCTCCGGCATCATCGCGCTGAAAACGCCTGTCGCAAAATAGCAGCGTCAACGTCCGTGTTTATGTGTGCATAAACGAAAAGAAAAGGCATACCTGCAGCTGCTCGCGCACACCCCGGTCAGGGATCATCTGCGTGAGGACCCGGCCCTGCTGCGCGCGCTGGCACGCCCTGACCGAGGGCCTGAACGCGCGCAGGTCCTCCGTGCCCTCGAAGAACGCGTCGTTGTGCACCGTGACCGCCGTCGGCGGCGGCAGCGGGTCGCACTGTAGGGTCTTGACAGCTAACATGTCGTACGGGATGTACAAGAAGAGCCGCCGGTAGGTCGTCTCGAGCACCATGACGTGCCGGTATATCGAGTAGCGCAGATTCAGGGTTTAGTACAGAGACAAAAAGTCCTGGCGGCGGAGGGACAACAGGGAGGGACGCGGGGAGGGAAGAGAACTCGGCGGTTATGGTGCTTGCGAACCAGGACGCCTCGTCTTTCCAGAGGGGAGCCCATCGTTGGGCATAGAGGTGGAAAAGGAGATGTAATGCTGCTTCGGGTGCCCGCAGATAACCGAAATCCGCACTAAGAAATCAAACGGACTGAATGATTCGAGCTACTCATTTCCCGTCTGTCTCGATCTTGAAATCTCTGTGGCTGCGTATCATGTTTAGCAGAGAAACATCGAGTTTGTCGGCCAAAAGAGGAACAACCGAGTGGGGAAGTCCCGAATCGCCTCTATTAATGCAGCTGCACCTGCTACAGGATCCTGCAATACGCCAAATTATTAGCATATGAACCCGTGTGTTGTTTAAAAACTACCTTGGACTTTCCCACTGTCCGAAGAGTCAATACTCTGGCATATGACCATCCGGATAAAAGACTCAGATCAGCCCGCGCGCCTTTAGTCTGAGCTAGTCTGAGGCCTATTTCTACGAGTAGATTACAGATCAAACATGTCCAGCAACGACTGGCCCATGCCGGTCTTCACAGCGAGGAAGTCTAAAGGGGACTCGTTAGTTGAAGTTCGTCGAGATCGAAGCAACCTACGTCGTTTGCCTTTGGACGGCGAGGAAAAAAGGGTGATTCCCCTCGGTTTGTCGACGCCGCGTTCGCCGCGTTAAAACAGGATGCGACACGAAGTCAAGTCCTTTAATTATTAATATTAAAGACAGGTGTACAACGGAAACGAGAAGCTCAAACTCGCACATAAAACCACTGCATTGCGGCATCGCACTCTCAGTCGTCGTGGAGGTCGGATTTATCGGCTTTCGGAATTTGTTTGGTCGTATCTGGTCATCTTTGGCTAGCTCTTCAAGTTCCCTCCTTCAACCCATGGTGTCTGAACTCCTCCAATCCAGCACCACCCATGGCTGACTGGCCAGATTCTGTTCTTCGTCGCTTCCGTGCAGTTCCGCCTAATCCTCGAGAAAACGACTTCTACGGGCCATGGAACAAACTCCTTTCTTACGTTTTCCCCCCCCGCTTCCGATTTTACGGTTGCGCCCCAGTCTTACCTCCTATCAACATCCCGCGAAACTGCCGATTTCGTCGTCGAGTACGAGATCTTCTATAAACAACGTCCCCGTCCTTATCGTCAAGATCAAACCTCCGGGAAATCTTCGACTCCCTTCCGCTCGCGAAGAGGCGGACACCCAAATCAGGCGGCGCATTCGAGATCTGTCAGAGGATTGCTTGCTCCCGACACTCCACGCTGTCAGCGCTTTCGGGACATGGCTCGCCTTCTACAGCAAGGCAAAGGACCATCAGATTGTTCCAGGTGGCATTCCCCCTGATCCTGTACTCCTGACGGATACGGCCCCGTTGGATTGGTGGAGTTGCGACGTGTTGGAGGAGGAGGGCCGACAAAGGTTTAGATCGCTCGTAACCGAAATTGTACAGGCATGCGAGAATCTCGAATGTAAGTATTCCATTGACAAACAAGCGACCCTCGTTGACGCGTCACAGAATCGAAGGATGTTTGGTCATGCTGGCTGCCCGAAATGTGTACACTATTATTTTGACTGAAAGTATCATATCAGTTCTAGTCGAGTGCTCCCTTCTCAATTCAAGTCATTTGAAGTGACTGTTCAGAAGTCGATTGATTCGATGAAGTCGGGTGGTATTTTCGCTAAACTACTGAAAAAAGGTGCATGGCATGATGCACATGTAAAAAGCTATGAAACCATCTGCGCTACAAGTCGTCAACGAGAGCCTGGTTAACTTTAAGGTGGCTACTCACGCTGAAGTGTCCTCTTTCTGAATGTCTTTTGGGATGGGACTATTCTACAGGAGCGACCGCATGACCGATGTTCCCGACGGACTACAACACGAGGTACGAGTGCATATTGTTATAGCGTCCGTTAATAAGGGATTAGGTTGCCGCTGGTTTGACTGCCGTATTCAGAATTCTCACCATATTACATCTAGATATCTTGACCTGACGGAGAGATTTTCGTCAAACTAAATTGCGATACATTTGCCAGTACGTAATGCAATAAATAAATAAAAATGATGTGCTCGAGATGTTCAAGACTGTAGATCCCTGAACGAAAGGATTGGACTTGACTTTTCTATATGACAAACTGTTTGACTATGCCTTTCAATATTCAGAGTATTCTGGAGGACCATCCGGTGGCCCAGAACGGTTATGAAGATAATTGTTCCATCGTTCCTCCGCTTCTCGCGCAAGTTTATTGCTCGGTAATATCCCGGTTGGCACCGGTGCTACGTTCGTCGGGTTCCTCTGCGGAACGGAATCCGCCGGCGACGGTATGTGAGAATCCGGAGACACAATAGAATATTCCGTCGACGTCAAGGGTGGCCCGGTAGAGATGCTGATGGTGGGTGAGTGACCCTCCGAAGAGAGCGGTCGCGGCCAAGCTCCAGCGCGGGATCTCCGCCATTGTGCAGCGGGAACAGATTCAATGATTTCAACTATGGGACCTGTATATTCATTAGCGCTCAAGCAGATAAAACCTCATTAGGACCTGCCTTCTGGTGTTTGAAGTCTGCGACGACGACTTCGTCGACAGAGCAAAATGACCGCGGCTCCCAATGCAACGAGGATTAAACCACTGATGACCAGTCCGACTATCATCCCAATTGGTGTCGATCTCGCGGTTTTTGGCGGGCTCGTGGATGCGGCGGTGGATGCGGTGGGTGGGCTAGACGGGCCCGACGTGAGAGGGAGCGGGTTGGAAGTCGGTGTTCTAGTGTTTGGAGTGACGAGAAAATAGTCTGTCCATACAGTGTGATCGTTCTCCGCGGTGACGACCAGAGTGTGGTTTCCCTCAGAAAGGTCACCGGAGTTGAATATGAGGTTGTTCGTCGTCACTGCCTCTGGCTGAACACCCGGAACGAAGAATGTGGGCGGGCCACCGTCAATAACGATGGACGCATTCAGCACCTCTCCCACACTGCCATTATTCATCATTCTCTCGAAACCCAGAAATTCCCAGGAATTTCTTACCTGCCATTGTTAATTCCCGCATAATATGAGATTGACTTCCCTGCAAAGCCGTCAGGGAGGACGAGCGGACAGGAAGACGTTGGCACTTACCCTCAAACTGCAAGGAAAATGAATCGCCCGCAAACGTGCTTCCCTGGGAGGTGTGCTGGAAGTCGGGATCGGAGCCGAACTTCCTCCAAGCTGCGGTGTATTTTATCCGTGGGTCGCGGTCATCGATGAAGTACGGGTGTACGGTGGAAGAGGAGGTATTGTACATTATGTAGTCCAAAAAAAATCACGCCAGCGGACTGTGCTGTTGTTTGGGTGATCACAATTGTGTGGGACCCCTCGTTCAGTGTCGGTGATGTCCAGAGTGCTTCGTGGTGAATATCCGAGGGCAGGCTGGGAGCCGTATATGCTCCAGTGATAGAATTGTCCACGACGAAACTCAAGCTAGCTTGAGGAGGGTTTCTCACTCCTACTGTGCCGAAGACAGTAACAGAGCTTCCTGGATAATACCGATCCAAAATAATCGTTAGACTCACCCTCAAAGGTAAACGATGCTGTAGATCCTTGGGTCGCTGACCACTTCGTAGTGCCATTGAATTCTGAGGGAACCCCATCTTCATTCCATGAGCCTACATACTGGATGAGAGAGTCTCTTTCATCGACAATGGCCACATTGGTGGCCATTTCACTGTGTGCGCCAGGCTGCCCGCAGGGCAAAGAGGGGAGAATGAGAAGCAAGTGAGAAAGAGAAGAAGTGGCACTGCACGCAATGATGCATCATTCAAGTCCACGGCGGCCGTACAGCAAAAGTACAGGTTGAACTTCGGCCCGCTGGCACTTTCGACCAAGTATGACTTGGAAGATCTGCGGGCGTAGCGACCATCTCGTGAGATTGCTAAATGTGGGATATTTTAGCTTCAAGTTATCAGCTCCGTGCTGCGTGAGAATCAGCGCTATATCGCCCACATGCTGTTTTGTCCAGTAATTCGGGATCGGTGCGGCCAGCTCGAATATCCCCCTTTCCAGCTCAGGTAGTAGAATGGGGTCGCCGGTGATTTCTTCTGGGACAACTGGCGGAGCGATAGAGACCCGATAGGACCTTTGCCAGGCCTACCATAGCTACTCTTTCTCGTATTGATGCTGAATCTGTGATACAACGTCCGTGTATCTTTTCCTGAGTTTCGTTCATTGCCGCAAGACGCACCAGAACTGGAGGCAAGACCGGAGGAAGGAAGTACGCACAGGATGGCAGTGCATCGCTTCATTGGCGTTTCAGGCAGTGCCATCAGACTTCCCACCAACTTCCCACGGTCGGCGATCAAACTCCCAATCCGTGATTCAGACCAACTTGCTTTTGCGCTAACAGGCGCTAACTCGGATTCCAGCAAATAAAGTGGTAAGGCCGGCGAGCGGCATGGCCCGCTACCGGCTTTGATCAAGACCCGATTCAAATGATATTAAAGGGACATTAAAATACAACATTTTTTGAGTCAAATTTAAAGGCTAAAGAGTGTAGAAGGAGTTGGTACAATACTAACCATGAAGCGGAAAGTTTGTTTTAGCACAATATAATAGCTACTGAGGGCCGGTGGTGTTGCGCTTCTGTCTTATGTTGGAACTGGGTGACGCCTTTCCAAAATTTTTGATTCATCAATGGCATTTGGTCCCGACCCTCTTCTTTGGGCTGGCGCCAGGCGAGTAGGTGCGACGTTCGGGCATCGTAGGAACAGCCGGGTCCCATGGCTCACCATCTCCACGGTTGAGGACCTCGGCGCAAGCCAGTGATGTGGCGCTTGAGCTTTCTGTGCCACTGGCCTATACTATCCGATTCTTCATGTTCAATATCCAAATTCTTCAAAACTCAGCGCAATGACTTCAAATAAATTTTGCTTCCATAGATAGCCGTCAGAATATGGACTTGGAAGTCTGCCTCTAACTTACTTCCTAGCCATTCGTTGTGGATATCAGCACAATCTGGCAAGAATAAGTCATGAGGAAGAGATATCAAAAGATGGGACCCGCGAAAATTGACTGCAGTGTCCCGATAACAAATGCTGAGTGATCCGAGAATGGAGAAAACCATTGGTCGCCGTTACAGGGACTTGAATGCAATGCAGTGCAGCAATAGCCAAAAGAATAGCCTACAATGACTCTCAAACGACTTGAAAAAATCTGCAATGGATGCTGGTGAGCGAATGTCAGTGTCTGCTGAGCTGAGGGCTTCGGCATGTTTCCCAATGGCTGAGCGTACCTTGAAGCTGAGATTGCAGTCACCAGATACATAAATATCTGAAGCAGCTGCTACAGTGTTCTATGCCCTGATGGGACACGATGATCAGATGGGACAGACGGTTTTTATGCGCTCCCTCAACATATATTGGCCTCGGACTTTTTACTAGTACATTAGAATACATGTCAGGTATACTGTACCAAAAGTTAAGATTTATCGAAAGAAGGGATCCCGTTCCAAATTGAAATCATTCTCAAAAGTCCTCAAAATCGAAATTGATTTGATGCGACTTTCCGCTCTGGAGCTTTTGTAAAATGCTGGATGGTCGTCGAAATTGGTAGGGTGAAGGATTACAATGCTAACAGTCAGTATCCCCAATCCTAGCCCGTACAGATAAAACGAACCTTCAGAATTGACGAGATGGGTCAGATGGGTCCGTATGGGTCCACATGGGGCTTGTCACATCACGTACCCCAATTTGGCCCATCTCCGTCGTGGTGAGCCACTCATATTTTCGTCGCGCCTACAGCCTCATCCTCTGCACCAACCCAGCATGGTTGGGCGCGCAAAGTCTGAAAGGGTTAAAGATAGGGCCCTCGCGGATCTTCGGGAGCATTACTACCGGCACGCCATCCAAATCTGGAATGAAAGCCAAGGCTCGTCTTCGCAGGAGCCGCTGGGCCTGCGCGACGCGTGCAAGCAAGCAGTGCAGAAATGTTTCACTGATACCAAGAAGCACATTGAGCTCTCGAAATCGACCCTGGGCCGACGCGTCAATGGCGGGCGGAACACACGTGAGGCCCACGAAGAGCAGAAATGGCTTACCAGCGACGAGGAACGGGTTGTCATTGACTTCGCGGTGGAATGTGCGAATCGCGGCTTCCCCCTCAGCCACAGGAGGCTGAAGGAGCACGTCGACGAGATCGCCAGAGCTCGTTGGGGCGATAAATTCCCTGCAGACGGTGTTGGCAAGCAGTGGACGACGCGGTTTGTGTCAGACCACGACGAGTTGAGGATGTACTGGTCAGCTCCTCTGGACAAATCACGCGCGCGCGCCGTGAATCCGATAACAAAGAAGGACTATTTTGATCTACTGGAACGTGTTATCGAGGGGAAGGGCGGCAACGACCGCATTGCCGATGAATTGATATACGGTGCAGATGAGTCGGGCTTTCAGAAGGGAATCGGTCAGAAGGAGCGGGTAATTGGAGGGAAAGGGAAGAAACGACAGCACCAGCAGCGCAGCGGGGACAGGGAAAACATTACCGTGCTTGTGAATATCTGCGGTGATGGGACATCGACCCCTCCTCTTGTCATCTACAAAGGAGAAGCATTCCAGGCGAGCTGGAAGCAGGATAATCCCCTTAATGCCTCGTGAGTGTTACGAAAAATACTCTTGTACTCACTGACCAAAATAGGCTTGGGTATTCGAAGAAGGGTTATATCAACGGCGAGATCAGCGTCGATTGGTTGAGGGATTGGGATGCGTACACCCGCGTGAAAGCCCGCGGCCGCCGTCGACTTCATCTTGTTGATGGCCATTCCTCCCATTACAGCCGCGCCTTCCTTCAGTACGCGCGAGAGCATAACATCGAGGTGATTGGGTACCCTGCTCATAGCACCCACATCTACCAGGGGCTCGACGTCGCTATTTTCGGCAAGTTCAAGACCACCTGGAGCGAGGTCCGTGACCGCTACGAGAGGCAAGGGACTGTGGTTACCAAGTCGAATTTTCTGGCCGTGTATGCTGAAGCTCACCTGGAAACACTCACGGAGGCAAATATCAAAGCAGCATTCCGCAAAACGGGTGTGATCCCCTTCAATCGCGATGTTGTTACAGCAGAGATGATGGCTCCGAGCCTAGAGTCATCGTCGCGTGGCGCGCTCCCAATCCACCAGTCGAGCCCCGTCAGACTAATGGCGGGGATGATCACCGACTACATGGACCATCAGCAGCTGTCGACGATGCCAATGGACGTGGACTTACCTCCTATGGACTCTGCCTCATCTTCTACCACTCCATTCTTCATGCGAACAGCGGTTGATAGCCTAGGATCGACATCAGCATCATTCCTCACCAGCTCATCCCCACTGAAATCCACCTCGGCGCCCCCCGCGTTCAAGCCGTACTCCATCTCCCCCATTAAACTCCAACCACGGTACTCACATCTGTTCAACGAAACCCCACAGACGGCGCGGGAAGCAGAGCTCATGCTGGCTTTGCAAGAGAGTGAGGGGCGCGACAATGGCCGTAAACGCTCCATGCTCGAAATGCAGGCGTCGACCGTGCTCGCGGGAATGTACAATGAGCGTGCGCAGTCACAGCTCCAAGCGGCCGAGGAGCGAAAACGCCGTAAGACGGGTAACCGAAAGATGGGCGATGGTAAGGCGAAATATTTCTCGGGCGACGACTTCTACAAGATGTGTGTGGAGGATGAGCAGAAAAAGCTGGATGAGATGGCGGAGAAGGAGATGAGGCAGGCAGACAGGGAGGTGTATGCGCAGAAGCTTGCAACATGGCAAGGCGCCAACAATGCGATCCGAGCGCGGAACTCGGAGAGGCGAGAAGAGTTCGCCGCGGATGTCGCAGCGTGGGAGGACGAGAAGACAGCTGCCAAAGTCGCAAAGCGCCGACCCGCGTGGGCGAAACCAAAGATCGCTGACTACGAGATTGAGGTGTTGCTGCCTAAGCCGAAGAAAAAGGAGCTGGAAGAGCAGGAGGACGATGGCGAGGACGAGGAGGCTGAAAGCGGAAGCGAGTTGGGAGAAGATTAGATTACGGTAACTAATTAACCGAGTTTGCCGGTGTGATTGTGACGCTGTCCCAAGTGGTGTCAAATTGGTGATAACAGGATTTTGCCTTGATCCTGCTCGATATCGACGAATCCTTCTCCGTTTACCCAAAATTGTTATGGAGAACAAAGATTCAATCCCCAAGGTATGATCGGCCCGACCAAATTTGCTACATACAGCCATATCTATTTCTCCGAACGAGATTTCAATTTGGTTGTCCCATCAGGGCGTAGAACACTGTATGTGCACCAGACTCTCAGTCGAGATTTACTTGTCGTCTGCATCGAGAATAATACTGAAACTGGTTTTGGACATATCTGCAGCTGACTTGAAATCCTGACAGAGCGCACGGCAGGCAGAACAATCTGGTTGTAGAGACAAATTTGCATCAACTACATGGTCGGCACAGGCCCCAGCGATAATAGGATGGAGAAGATATCGGCATTGGATTAAAGTTAAACCAGCGTGGGGGGTGGCATGTAAATCAAGAGATTGCCGTATCGCTGGGAGATCGGCATAAAATACAGAGATACGGGAGCGGGTAACATGATTTCCCAGTGTTATATCACACAAAAGATTCAAAGATGTCATTTTATTCATGAGTAGAATAGATGAGATACAGCCAGACATAGAAGGACAGCGACAAGCCGAGGCGAGGGCTCGTCGCAGATATAACTACATCCAGGAACTGGTACAATACTGAGGACAGAACAAACTAATATTGGCGAAACATACCATTTGAAGTGTCGCCGACAATGCCAAGACCCGACACTGGGTGATCGAGATCCTTGGGTGTAGGTAGGTGAAGGATCTTGGGCATGATGATACGGACCAGCTATAGAATGAACTAATAAGACAGAAATAATCAAAGTGATGTAAATAGACCAGATGGCTGTTCAGGAACACATTTTTGAGCCTAGGTCAACAGGAAAGTCGGGTATTAAATCAGAATACAAATAAAAGTACTGTGCCCATTTTTTGCATTCGGCCACTTGCACAAATATTCGGTGATTTTGGCTGAAACACCGTGGTTTCCTCGGCAGCTCGTCAGAAACTGAAAATTCTGGTGAAGTGCTTTTGTAGAGGTGCTGTCTACCAGTGATTTTAACAATCTGCCCAAAATTGTCAGAGTTGATAGGACTTTGGTGAAGTTGACCAAGATTTGTGTTTTTGACAGGGAAAAGGCATGGTTAGGTCCAAAATATGGACAGACGAACTCGAATCCTCTTATTACATAGTTAGCTCATTTTCCGTGGCTGTGACTAACCTGCGCAATGTTGGTTGCAGATCAAATTCCCTGTAGCGCAGAATCCTTATAACTTTGTCAAACTTGAGTGAAATTTGGTCTCTCTCTCTGTGGGAAAATGACGTACCAAACCTTTTTCCAAAAAATTACCTTTGATTTTGCTCAAATATCGAGGTTAGACCCAAACTTGCGGCAGTATTGCAGGCTCAGAGATTGAGCTAACGTCCCAGTTTTGGGGCTTTAAATAGTAAATATACTTCTCAATTCAAAGTTATGAGGTGTTTCCAGAATATTCCAATACACTTCAAATATCCAAGGTTTACAGATGACCCGAAACATTCAGATAGTACTCTATTTTGAGCGATAAGGAGTGCGATTTTGGTTGTAGCGCATAGATATCAAGAGTAGGAACATTTCTTCCCTTTGAATCGGGCCGATACCATGGGCAGAGAGTCCAGTGCAGAGTGGATGGTGGATCGATGTTGAATAGGCGACAAACAAGTGCAAAAAGCTGCCGGATCGATCGACGGCGGTCCCAAGAAGCAAGTCCGGAAGAGTCGGATTTAGCGTCAGCATTATTATGTGTCAATCATCGGCAAGGAGAAAAGCCGAAGCATTTTGGCGGGGAGGAAATGTGCTTACGCGAAAACTGCTGACGAAAATGTGATGCACGGCCAAAATCTGAAAATCATGCTCCCTAAGACCCGTACCTTACGGTAGCGGGAATTCATTCGGGTGTGCAGTTTCCAGCACTCTGCAAGTGGAACATCTGCGATAGCTCTCCGCGGACAGGAATCCAACGCGTTCGATTTCATCAACTCGATCGCCTACTGGGACACTTGTTTTCGACTCTGCGCCGAGTCACAGAATCTCCAGGAGTATATGGAGGGCGACTTTTCGACCCTGGTGATGGATCATAAAGAACGGACGCTGCCGAAGGATGAGGGCTACCCTGTATTGGGGATTTGCGCGAAATGCAAAGGCAAAGGTGGTAAGGAGAGCGCCGCCCGCTCGTACCACACCTGCAGCGGTCGCGGCATCAAGGTTACCTTGCGTCAAATGGTCCCGGGTTCCAAAGCCACTAATTGAGCACGCCGCAGCATCATCTCAACTCCTGCTCTGTTACGAATGAGATCTCCGAGCGGAATTTCCGACATATCTGGGAGACGCCTGCCCGAGAAGTCGAATTCACGACGGATGGATATGTGTAACAACCAAGCATAATGCCCTATGGCCTCAACGCTCTTGACCTCCGCCCGCCTCACGTCGAAGCGTGGAACCCGTATTTCGCTGCGCCCCGTTCGCTGTGCTTCAACCGGTTAGTCTCTGCCGCGCATCACACAACGATTGACTGACCAAGTTGTATATGTAACTCAGAATCTGCGAATTGGAACCACCAGGTGTCTTGCGTACTCTTATGAGTGTTCAGCATGTCAATTCATTCATAGGACTAGGATACGCTAAATCTTGATTCGTTATTGACTGCGGAAGAGAGTGCAATCCGGTGGGCATACTTTGTGGCATAGGTTTTGCCGTTCCCCAACTGTGAAGTTCTACCACCTTCTCAGCATAGCTGGCTCTATAGGGTGCGGCCACAAGGTGGTCCACCCCAAAGCGATAGGCATTTCGGACAGGCTCCGGAAGGTATGTGTTCGAACCGCTCGGCCAACTCATGTATCTTGGCATGGTTTTTTTCTGGCAGTTTCTAAGCCGTGCTGTCATGTAGTCGCTGAAAGCAGGATTGCGGTCTCGGCATACACTATCGATCAAGGCTGGCCAAAGCGTGCTATATGGCAAGTCCACTGCTACAAACGCGCTTCTAGTTTTCCAAGAATCTTCTCTTCGATCCCCGCCTTGGTACCACCCATCCAATCCCCTTCCAATAAACTATAGTGACAGACATCCTGATACCCGCCATTTCCATCCCACGAACCATCCCGCCCGAGCCCTTCAAATGTGGCGCCAAGTCGCTGGAGCCAGCTCTGTACGAACTTGTGGTTCGGAGTACAGCGGAAGGTCATCCGGTGGATTTTCAATTCCTCGAAGGCATACGCGAACGTCGCGTGCAAGACATCGCGAGCAAGTCCTAGCCCAAGATGCCGCGAGCTCATGCAGAACCCGAACTCGCACGAATTGCCGTAGTAGCGGTCGATGTTGTACAGCTTCGATACGCCGACGAATTCGGACTTGGACCCAGGTCGGGGCGTCGTGTGTATGTTGAACATTATGCAGGTTGGATCGGCAGCATCTGCGATGCGGAGCGCCCGGGTGTCCTCGATGGCAACTCGTACAGTCGCGAAGGGCCGAAATCGCATTGACGCAGGGTCATTGTTGAGGGCGGTGAGCGCCTCGTCGTCGGCTTCGGTTGTGCCCTGAGCACTATTCTTCCGGAAAGGGAGACAATCGGGGCGCTGAGGATCATGGGAGTTGTGTGCTGCGCTAGCTTTTCGACGGTGCGTGAGTTCCCAGAGAACCATGGTCGTACTTATATCGAGACGCGATACCTTTCGTACAACTTCTGACATTAGCTTTTTTGGTCTGACAGGCAAAAATCCAGCAGCCGAGCAGCCCGGGTGGGGGCGCGGATGCCTCAGTATTATCCCATTCTATAACCCCTGACGAGCCGGAGGTGTCCTTTCCCGGGAAACCCTGGTGGCGGTCTGTGAAAACAACATAACTTGTGTCCTGTCGTCATTCCACCTTGTTTTCGGTTAATTTTCTACGACTGTGAGTATGCAGTGGTCACAACGAGCAAGGCCGATCAAAATGTTCCTTCCTGCCTTCAGAGCTCCAAAGTTTCAACACTCAGGCTGGTTATCCATTCACGCAGATACTTGGGTACGAGTACGCCAAAAGAAGCGTACCTTACTGCCAAGATCTTTAAGGTTCAATTCTGTGTAGCTATCCCTTGTTTGGGCACCTTTTCTTCCCGACTCACTATCGTGCTTCTTGTAGGTTCGCTGTATTGTGCGAGCGGGCGACTGTTGATGCGAGATTTTATCGCATCCAATTCAAATTGAATTTCGGACGAGCAAAATCAGGTGCCCCTCGTATCCGAATTTTGGCGCCGATCGGTGCGAGGAGAACCTATTGTACCATTTCGACCAAATTTTCGGTGACAGGTGACAGAGGGTCATGAATTGAGCATTTTTGACCTAGGCGACAGTAACCTCGAGCTCAAAAAAAGGCGAAAACTTTCACTCCGGCATCTGCCGAACTTCCATTTATGCATTGAATCCAGTGGACATTTATGAGGGTTAGGGTGACAGGTGCCACCCCGTGAACATTGGGTCAAAATGGTACAGTATACCTGAAGTTGCTCGGGCCCGGGATTGGCTACGTGGCGTCAAGCCAAGAGCGTTTCATCGTACCAACTTTGCCATGGCCGTTCGGGTGTAGCTGAAAGCTTGAACGATGAACATCGCCACTGACAACATGCTAGTGTCGATTGAACTAATTCGGAACCGAGATTAAAAGAATGAATCCCCCTAAGCGGCGCTGAGCACTATTCGTTTCCAACATCTGCCGTTTCCCGCGCACCAGCGTTCAATATAAACCCAAAGAATCAACATCGACATCCTACTTCGACTATGGCCTCCGGTTTTATTCCTGCCCCGCCTCGTACACAGGCGCTTTCATCTCCTACCTTCATCCCTCCACCTCTGGATGGAACCCTCACCATCGCCCAGTTGTATGATTGGCATTTTCATAATAGTCCTCGCCATCGGCTGTTTGTGTATCCCCTGGCAGATGGCTCGACGAGGACAATTTTCTTGTCTGAAGCCATTCGGGCAGCATATGTCGGGTCAACAATCCTCCGCCAACGCTTTGGATGGCTGCCGGGAACAGATTCAAAGCCTGTTGTCGCCATTCTCGCCCCATCCGGTAAGTTCTCATCCACCCAATCCGACATAATCTTACGCCATTCTGCACCACAGAAACGATCACATATTTCATCCTATTCCTGAGCTGCCTCCGCGCAAATTATATTGTGTTTCCAATTTCCCCGCGCCTCTCTGCGCCGGCTATTGCGAATCTCATTCACAACGCCGGCGTGAAATACCTTCTGGTCACTCCTGCAACGAGCGATCTTGCCGATGCAGCTATTCAAACATTAAAAGATCAATATGCAGACACTGTAGCTCCCGATCTATCCCCTCTTCCATCCTTCGAGGACCTATTTGCGCCGGAGAAGACAGTGCATCCAGAAGACATTCCGTATGAGGCCAGCGGTATCGACGATGTCGCCTGCCTTCTGCACTCGTCAGGTAAGTACTTCAGTCCAACTCTGGCAGATGGTTGGCCTTAATTTTTTCAAGGTTCAACTAGTTTCCCCAAACTTCTGTCCTGGTCGAATCGCCAGTGCATGCAGGTCGCCCTGACTCCATGGTTTGGGGAGCGCGATTTAACCAATCTAGCTATGTGCATCCATCTAATTCCCATGTATCACGGTATGTGAGAACTGTCTCTTTGTGCTTTGAAATATTTATTTTCCGCAGGTACCGGTATTGCGCAAATCTTTTGGGCAGTGAGTTACTTAGTCCATGAATCCCCAGTGCCTAGATTTTGACGCGCCCTCTCATCGAGGCTTCATGCGGTCTGGTTTTCAGTGTCTTTGAACCCACTTCACCGCCGACCGTCCCGACGCCTGAAAATGTTTTCCGTGGGGCACAAATTACTAGCGGCGATCTTGTCTTCGGAGTGCCATCATTTATCGATGTAGGGCCCTTGTTTTCCCTATCCCTTCGGAGCTGAGATAGGATTCCAGGCCTGGTCCCAAGATTCAGAGTGTCTTAACTGGCTAGCCACACGGACGGGTGTTGTAAGTTATCCGGAACTTTTGTGATTAAATGTTCCGACACGAAGATACAGATCTTTGGCGGTGGGCCCTTGAACCAAAAAAGCGGTGATTATCTGTGCTCGAAAGGGATCACCGTGTTCCTAGCATATGGCTTGTGCGTTTTTTTTCGTGTCTTCTATGCCCCGCTGACTGATAAGAATGTTAAAATCCAGAACCGAAGGCGGCATCGTCAGCCCAGTGGTGCCGGGTGGGTTGATTGTTGTACGAACTGACGAGCATATCTTACAATTTGATAGCACACGTCGATAGCGACTGGAACTACTTCAAATTCTCCAAACGAATCAGCGCAGAAATGGTCCCTTATGGCGACAACACATTTGAACTTGTTGTGCTTGTGCGTACGACGGTTGAAACAATCGCGTCCTGCTCATATTTGTATTATCTAGCCTAATCCATTCTGCACCCCGAGTGTCTTGAACACTAATATCCGTGGTATCAGCGGATATGCGACCTCTGACCTCTTAGAGCCACATCCAACCAAGCCCGGATACTGGAAGATTTTTGGTCGCAAAGACGATCAAATCATTCACAGTACCGGCGAAAAGGTGGCTTTTTCTCCAGAAAATAACGCTTCTCGCTGATCTTCTGGTACTTCAGACAAATCCAGGACCGCTCGGTGAGCTAGTCAAACTAGGTTCCATGGCTGATCACTCACTCTGCGTCAGAGGACATGCTGGCTTCGGACCCTCATATCATGTCTGCAGTAATATTCGGAGACAAACAAACTGAACCTGGTTTACTCGTGGAACCCCGGTCCGCTTTTCAGCTTGATACCACGGATGCAACCCAAGTGGCGGTATACCTGGACTTGATTTGGTGTGTGTTGTGGCCATTGGGCAAGCGGAATTCTGATCCTTTGCAGGCCGGCGGTTGAAAAGCTCAACCTCTTCGCGCCGCAGCAGTCTCGGATTCGCAAGCAGGTGAGCACTCTGGGCTGAACAGCGCCCTCCACGAAATCTAATTTGAATGAACTCTCAAGATGATACTGGTGGCGAACAAGAGCAAACCGTGAGAGGGATAAGCTACCGGAGCAAAAAACGTATTCTAACATCTCGCGCCCAGCTTCACGTATACGGCAAAGATGACAATTCGCCGACAAGCCATCATTGCTGACTACCAGGAAGAAATTAGAGAACTGTACGCGACAGCCGAGACGGTTCCCCAACGGGTTCCAGCTGGGGAGGACGCTATTGTGCAGGCACTTTCTTCTTAAACCCTTGAAACAGATGTGTACTTCACTTCCGAATTACATTGGACTCTTTGAGTGGATCAGTCTTTATTAATATACAAAGGCGTCACTTCTCCGGTAAAGTGAAAAAACATTACTCTCGGAGAGAATTGCTTCCTTTCGGTTAAGCCTCAAAACTCAGGAACTTAGCGTAGTTATCCAACCGCAATTTAAGAAATACGAGAGCCTTCAAAGAACAGGCAGACAAGTGGGTCGAAAGCGAAAGGGCAAGATATTGATACACTGGCGTCGGACAATCAGTCGCTATGGCTCAGTCAAGCAAGGCGGACTCGATGCACGAAAGCGAAAATGAAAGGGTCTGGGTGATACAATCGAGGCTGAAGGAAAAGGTCAGAAATGGAGAAGGGTGGCGGAGTGAAACGCATGCTATTGATGCAACGTTATAGCTGGTATAGTTCGTGCGTGTGCCAACGGCGGCTCTATGTGCGGAGGGCACCAGTGCAGCGCGAGTTGAATCCGAGTAGTTGACGGGTGGCGGGCGGTCGGGATGTCGAGCACAGAGACGGAGGGTGTAAAGGACTGCAGACAGTTGTGGACCACAGAGGAGGAAGAGGTTACGCAAAGGAGTGGGGCTCATCTAGTGTGGTATTCAGCTTCAAGAGGGATATACGAACCGGCCGAATAAGGTACACAGAGACGGAGGGTGTAAAGGACTGCAGACAGTTGTGGACCACAGAGGAGGAAGAGGTTACGCAAAGGAGTGGGGCTCATCTAGTGAGGTATTCAGCTTCAAGACTCAAGAGGGATATACGAACCGGTCGAATAAGGTACACAGAGCCGTCGGGAAGGCGGAGGACCGACGGCAGAAGTAGGAACGCGCGGACAGGAGGGGTAGGGTATAAAAGAGCAGGGCGGATCTAGATCTATCACAGCCGTCAGCTATCGAATTGGGAACAAAGCAAACGAACACACACGCACCAAGAGATCCAAGTGGAGAGGGTATTGCAGACCCGCCGGTAGGAGGACGATAACCGACGGTGGGAGGGGCTTTCGCACGCGAAGGAGGAGGACAGCCAAACAAGTGTGGGGTACCGATGCTGCGAAGGAAGGAAAAGAAGGGTAAGCGTCGGATGCCCGCGTATGTGGGGGTTACAGTGTCCAAAGGAAAGGGTGTCGCAGAGCCGCTGGCATACGTTGAGAACCGACGGCTGGAGGAGGTGTCACGCAGAGCGGGAGGAAGGGTGATAAAAAGAGTGTAGGGGGCTACATCGCGAGTGGTTGTTAGCTCGGGCGTGCGAGAACAAAAGCATACACGTACCCGAGTCAAGCAAGTAACAGTCTAAAGCAAAGGCCCTGTCAAGCAAGTGGCAAGTGGGGCGGACGCAGCCCTGGCGAATCACAGCGAAGAGGGCTAGGCAGCCCTATATCTATCCTATACGCAGAGACTCGGAGATCAGCACAGGGAACAGACAGTACACGTAGAGGCAGACGGTATTCAAAACCGGCGCAAACCTTTGTGAGCTCAGGATACCGTCAGATAAGTTGAAGGAATTATCTACTCTGCCTCTGGGAGACTAGTCGTCAGTGCTGACAGGCGAAACATTCTCCTTCTGGTTCTTCATCTTCTCTGCTTCATCCGTTGTGGCTTCCCGTCCTTCGCCCGCTAACTCGCCCGCTGCGGCCCGTTCGTGCACGTGAAAGAGTCGCTGGCGACCGCCCTGCCTTGGTCTTCACTGGCGTCAAGTGCTTCCCCAGCCCAATGCTGGCAGTCGCATTCTTAGAATCGCCGCCGTCCCGCTGATCCCGAGGTAGACCCTTGGCTACTCCCGGCGGAGGAATCGCTGGACCACATCCATCACGGCTGCGAAACGCAGAGCAAGAATAGGTTGACGCCCTGGACAAGCGGCGGCGAACCAATGGGTGGGACGCGCGGGTGCAAATGAGCGCAGGCACGATTTGCCGCGACTTGTCCTTCTCCTCTGCAGGCCTGATGGGCTTGAGCTTGTCGCCAGCTGCGCTATGGTCGTCTTGAGCAGATTCGTTGTAGCTCTGCGCTCTTTGGGCGTCGGCGCGCGTGGGCTAGCGGTACTGTTGGTGAGCTCGCACAGCTCATTCCAGGAGCGATATCATGATGGACGCTTGGTGAGAGGAGAGATGGTTGGGGATGTTGGCGGGTAGCGCGGGAGCACACTGCGGGCTCAACAGCGGGAGGGTCGGCGTCGATATCCTGGACATGGTGGTGGAGATGGACGTCGGGGTCATCGTTAGGATTCAGGTGCGCGTCGAGGGCCATGCATCCTTCCCTCCCAGCGGCTTTGTGCCACCCGATGTGCGGGTATTCTGCTCGACGGTACCCCTGCCGCAGGGTCTGTCACGGCGGGGAGATTCCCGACTTCGACACCATACCCAAGCACCAGTAACCCCTTGGTCCACAGCGGCCCCGCGCCGGGCCCCATCCCCCTCCAGCCGCCGTACTTACACCAACAATTCGTTATACGAGTAAATGAGGAGTGGTGTCTTTTATATTCATTTTCTCTCCTCGATTCTCGCTGGCGCCTATTCCAACGGATCCTCCACCTTCCACCTTCTTTCGCAAATTCCCTTTTTGCGGAAACAGTATGACGTCATCTCGTCCTCCTGCCCTCATACAGCTCGATATTCCTCATATAGGGCTCATGGTGCATGGGATGGGACCGTACTGCATCAATAGCTGGCAATCATTCGATCGACATGTGGACTCGTCGGAATGGGCACCCTCTCTCCCCTTGCCAGCGCTGTCGCACCCTCGCCCGCGCTGTCGTCTGCAAAGAATAGGTGATTGCCTCATACGGTGCATCTTACGGGGTGTATGCGCCGGACGCGGGATTCGGCGGAGACCGCGGTGGGATGAGCGGCAAAGCGGCTTACATCGTCCCGTCTGAGTGAGTACCCAGCGAATCACAATTGTTTTTACTTGAAATAATAATAACCTAATCTCTTGCGCGCGGCCTGAACTCGGCGCGTGATAGTTGGGGAAAAACCGACTCAGCCGGCTCGATGTAATAGTCCTATCTTGATGTCTTTTTTCTCCCGTGTGCACTACGCTGCCAATCTAGGAGTCTCCGCTGGGAGCGACCGCATGGCCGATGTTCCCGACGGACTACAACACGAGGGTACGAGTGCATATTGTTATAGCGTCTGTTAATAAGGGATTAGGTTGCCGCTGGTTTGACTACCGTATTCAGAATTCTCACCATATTGTCTAGATATCTTGACCTGACGGGGAGATTTTCGTCAAACTAAATTGCGATACATTTGCCAGTGCGTGATGCAAAAAATAAATAAAAATGATGTGCTCGAGATGTTCAAGATTGAACTGTAGATCCCTGAACGAAAGGATTGTACTTGACTTCTCTATATGACAAACTGTTTGATTATGCCTTTCAACATTCAGAGTATCCTGGAGGACCATCCGGTGGCCCAGAACGGTTATGAAGATAATTGTTCCATCGTTCCGCTTCTCGCGCAAGTTTATTGCTCGGTAATATCCCGGTTGGCACCGGTGCTACGTTCGTCGGGTTCCTCTGCGGAACGGAATCCGCCAGCGACGGTATGTGAGAATCCGGAGACACAATAGAATATTCCGTCGACGTCAAGGGTGGCCCGGTAGAGATGCTGATGGTGGGCGAGTGACCCTCCGAAGAGAGCGGCCGCGGCCAAGCTTCAGCGCGGGACCTCCGCCATTGTGCAGCGGGAGCAGATTCAATGATTTCAACCATGGGACCTGTATATTCATTAGCGCTCAAGCAGATGAAACCTCATTAGGACCTGCCTTCTGGTGTTGGAAGTCTGCGACGATGACTTCGTCGACAGAGCAGAATGGCCGCGGCTCCCAATGCAACGAGGATTAAACCACCGATGACCAGTCCGACTATCATCCCAATTGGTGTCGATCTCGCGGTTTTTGGCGGGCTCGTGGATGCGGCGGTGGATGCGGTGGGTGGGGCTAGACGGGCCCGACGTGAGAGGGAACGTGTTGGAAGTCGGTGTTCTAGTGTTTGGAGTGACGAGAAAATAGTCTGTCCATACAGTGTGATCGTTCTCCGCGGTGACGACCAGAGTGTGGTTTCCCTCAGAAAGGTCACCGGAGTTGAATATGAGGTTGTTCGTCGTCACTGCATCTGGCTGAACACCCGGAACGAAGAATGTAGGCGGGCCACCGTCAATAACGATGGACGCATTTAGCACCTCTCCCACACTGCCATTATTCATCATTCTCTCGAAACCCAGAATTCCCCGAAATTTCTTACCTGCCATTGTTAATTCCCCCATAATATGAGATTGACTTCCCTGCAAATCCGTCAGGGAGGATGAGCGGACAGGAAGACGTTGGCACTTACCCTCGAACGGTAAAGAAAATGAATCGCCCGCAAACGTGCTTCCCTGGGAGGTGTGCTGGAAGTCGGGATCGGAGCCGAACTTCCTCCAAGCTGCGGTGTATTTTATCCGTGGGTCGCGGTCATCGATGAAGTATGGGTGTACGGTGGAAGAGGAGGTATTGTACATTATGTAGTCCAAAAAAATCACGCCAGCGGTCTGTGCTGCTATTTGGGTGATCACAATCGTGTGGGACCCCTCGTTCATTGTCGGTGATGTCCAGAGTGCTTCGTGGTGAATATCTGAGGGCAGGTCGTCGGGAGCCGTATATGTTCCAGTGATAGAATTGTCCACGACGAAACTCAAGCTAGCTTGAGGAGGGTTTTTCGCTGCTACTGTGCCGAAGACAGTAACAGAGCTTCCTGGATACCGGTTTTGGCTCTGCGTATCCAAAATAATTGTTAGACTCACCCTCAAAGGTAAACGATGCTGTAGATCCTTGCCTCGCTGACCACTTCGTAGTGCCATTGAATTCTGAGGGAGCCCCAGCTTCATTCCATGAGCCTACATAGTGGATGAGAGAGTCTCTTTCATCGACCATGGCCACATTGGTGGCCATTTCACTGTGTGCGCCAGGCTGCTCGCAGGGCAAAAAGGGGAGAATGAGAAGCAAGTGAGAAAGAGAAGTGAGAAAGAGAAGAAGTGGCACTGCATGCAATGATGCATCATTCAAGTCCACGGCGGCCGTACAGCAAAAGTACAGGTTGAGCTTCGGCCCGCTGGCACTTTCGACCAAGCATGACTTGGAAGATCTGCGGGCGTAGCGACCATCTCGTGAGATTGCTAAATGTGGCATATTTTAATTTACCAACTCTGTGCACGCCGACAGACCTGCGTGAGAATCAGCGCCATATCGCCCACATGCTGTTTTGTCCAGTAATTCGGGATCGCTGCGGCCAGCTCGAATATCCCTCTTTCCAGCTCAGGTAGTAGAATGGGGTCGCCCGTGATTTCTTCTGGGACAACTGGCGGAGCGATAGAGACCTGATAGGACCTTTGCCAGACCTGCCATAGCTACTCTTTCTCGTATTGATGGTGAATCTGTGATACAACGTCCGTGTACCTTCTCCTGAGTTTTTTTCATTGCCGCAAGACGCACCAGAACTGGAGGCAAGACCGGAGGAAGGAAGTACGCACAGGATGGCAGTGCGTCGCTTCATTGGCGTTTCAGGCAGTGTCAAGCGAGTCTTGAGGCTGTGTTGGAGGGTCGACGTAAATAACGAAGGCCTAAGAGACAGAAGGCAGGAACTCCCTGTCCGGTTGCAGACAACATAACAAGTGGACAAGAGATTGATGGCATGCAAATCAGCCTTCCTAAGTATTTCGGACGTCGTCTCGCCTTTCAAGAATGGAGCGTCTCACACTCGGAACGGAAATTCATGGCCAGCTCGATTATATGCAGTACAAGCGCTCGCCGGCGCTTCGCGCCGGCTCCCACTTCTGCCGGAATGATAGATTAAAAGCGGAGTTTAAAAGCTTCGGACAGATGGACAGGCTTAATTTTATAAATAGGGAGATTGAATACACTTGTTGGGACAGGCTTTTCTTGATCTTTCTAAGACTACGGCTCGAGTCGAGTCCGTGCATCTGGTATACAAATCGGGTCTAAATTTTCGCGGATCGGCATTGGGACTTGACTACGGTTTTTCACGAGTCTTCTCGTTGTATTCCTGCTTGCACTAGGGTTGCGGATCGAGGTTTGGTAGCCGGTGGGTCGACTTGAAGGTCGCAGTGTCGAGACGGAAAGAATTGAATCTGGACAACGACTAGTCAAGACCAGGAGGGCGACTGGGGGAAATAGGCTTACGCTAGGTTGCAGCGGTGCGGATGCATATGGGGACAAATCGGGGTTTCGGGACAGAGGCTTGGGGCGGCGGCGCGGGGCGGGGCGCGGGTGCAGCGCGCGGACTGCGCTTCGGTGTGGGATGCGAAGGACGCGGAGGCGGAGGCGGACATGGGAGATGCTTGCGGGAGCACGAGCGCTTGCGAGAGCGGCGAAAGTAGAAAAAAAGCAAACGAAAGTAAGCCGAACAAACCAGACAGCAAAGAGCAAGTGAACGAGTCGAAAGCGAAAAAGCAGTGTCAATATACTGGCAGGAGATGATCAGTCTGTGCAGCTCGGTATATACAGCTCTGGACAATCAAAGTCCACAAATTTTCTGGGAGCCCAAATACTATTTTCTGGACTTAGCTGATTCCAGAATCAGATTTAGCACCCCTTAATATGCATAAAACCGATTTTTCCTGATTTTTTCCACAAGAAAATGGGACCGGCCAAAATTTTCAGCCATCTCAATGAAATTGTGGGTACCTCTGTGGGTGTTCTGAGGAGTCTGATGGCTCTGAAAGGCATTCCTAAGTCAACAGGAATATTGCTCCAAGCTTCTGCCTCTACTCCAGAGCTTATTCAAGGTTTCTGAGGTGCAGCAACGGCAGTTGTAAGTTGGAATGACACCACAAAATGTGACTTTTGTCACGGTAACACCGTACTTTCCCAGGGTTTTCTGTGCATGACCGTTCGTTGAATATGGTTCTTTAGACCAGAATCAAACTTAGATGGATGAAAAGAGCTCAAATGAATATTTTCGTGATTTTTAATGCAATTTTAGGGGTCCGGCCAAAATTTTGCAGTGTTGTCACTTAAGGTGTTAATAAGGGTAAATCTTTTTGTTAAGGCCTTAACACCTAATTACGCCTTAATATTAAGGGCATATTAAGGCTTAAGTTAAGGGGTGCTCAATTTTTTTCTACGTCAGATCGTAAGTAGCTACTGCACAATCAGCCGTAAACCAGCTCCCATCCAGAAGAGCTAAGGCTGCCCTCTCCTCCCAGTCGTCATCACTGTCAATGTCAATTGGAATGGGGACATTGTCTGGGTGATAGAGGGCAATACAAGCCCAGCAGTAGGCATTGAAATGTGCCATGTTATGCTTTGTTCCTTGGTGAAAGAACTCTATCAGAGGGTCGCAGCATCTGGAATGACCTTTGTACTATCGGTGTCTGTGGAGTGTCTGTACGTGTCTGTACGGTCTGTCACAGACTGCCCCAGTCTGTCACAGACCTTACAGACACCGGCAGACCTGGGCCATTTTCCAGATGAGGTGGGCAGCATTGACAAAGAAGATGCGAAGAAAAAATGATGTAATTGCCATCAATAAGTCTTAATTAAGGCTTAACGGTACCGAAGCTTGAAGCTAAGTCTTAATATTAAGGGGTAATTAAGCCTTAACTTAACTTAAGTCTTAACTCTTAAGGACAACACTGAAATTTTGCGGTCTCCTGATGAAAAACAGCCATTATCTCACCAACCGCTCGATGAAATTTGGTGAAAAAATTCCGGGAACCTGCTCTCATTGTTTCCTTTCGATTCCGATAGGTATTGGATGTCATATAAAAGGTTGATCAAATTGGTGGACTTTGATTGTCCAGAGCTGTACAGCACGAGACTCGGGTTGCCGGGTCGGGGGCGAGGGTGTAGTGGTGATACATTGGAGACTGGAAGAGACGAAGGTGTGAGTAATGGAGAGGAATGGAATGCACGCTATTGATACAAGTGGTTGTAGTCAGGATTCCCTCCGCGCGATCGATCCGCGCCGGCGTCGCGGATCTGCCAACTTGAAGATTCTGCGTCAGATCTAGAAGACGGCGGGCGGCCGGACGCTCTGAATACGATGCCAAGTCAGCGTACACGCAGAACGACTCCGGATCGCGGATATCCTTCGAGCGATCCCGCCGTGCGGAACGTGTTTTTGCAGTAAAAACAGTGTCTCCCTTCGCGCAAGTCTGTCGAGTCGAAAGAAACACAGGGAGTGAGAACGCGCGCAGTCCTGCGAGAGCTCGAGCGGACGCACCTTCACTCCCAGCACGCAGCGCGCATTCACCATGGCAAGCCGAGCTGGACGCGGTATGGGGCGGGCGCTGCGCAGAGGACAAGGTAAGCATTCCGAGCTCGTCGGAGGGACTTACAGCTGTACATAAGTCATTTTCGCCGCCAGCACGAAGCATCAATGGGCCGCGCGGACATTCAAATCACGACAACACGGTGCATACGCTCTCCCATCCCATTTCTTTCATCCACGACTGTTTTGCTTGCCCCCGCATCTCTCGCCTCCGTGTCCCGCTCAGCGACGACGCGCCCCCAGCCATCTTTGCGGCCTCGAAGCGCGCGATACGCGTGCGCTGTGGCCCTCGAAGAGGGCGCTCGATGCGGCGGCAGCAGCATGATAGACTCTACTGCTCCCTCGACCTGCGTTAGGGGTCCACACGTTTTCCCCGGGCGCGTTCCTTTCTTTGCGCGGAGAGCTGCGGTTTCTTTCAAGTTCTTTTCTCATTAACTCGGCTCTCTAGGTGCAGGTCGGTCGGGCATACTTCAGCAATGCCTCCTCGACGTTAGTGTTTTGCAGGGCCCGGCTCGGCCTGAAAGCCGGGGCTTGGGCCCGGCCTGGGAGGGCTTGGGCTTCCATTTCTTGAGGCCCGAGCCCCAAGCCCTGGGGGAGGCCTGGCCCGGCCCGGCTTGGGCTCAGGCCCAGGCCTGGAAGTCAAAATATCATGTAAAATACAAAATTTTAATCATTCATATCTACATCCGACCCGCATTCATCCGACTCGTAGTCTCGTATTATCCACAGCAAATCTACTACGCAACTCCAGGAGCATGACCTGTGGTGAATACAAGACACCAGAATACTCGGCAGATACATACTCCGGTAGCATGTAAACAAATAGCAGAGACTTGGGTGCTCCTTTGAACCATACAATCAACTCCCGGCAAATAATAAGTGAGTGAAAAGAACTCAAAGACATACCTCCGAGTCAATTACTGCGTTCCGGGGGGTCCGTACAAGCGATGTCAGACTTACCGAAGACATGATCAACAACTCAATACATTTTGCCATCAATAAAAATTATGTGAAGTCATGATGTTTCTGACTTTTATACCGGACAGTGAGGTGGTGCCGAGATCCCAAACTGTACAGGAGCAAGGGAAATCATGACACTGTTAAATGTTTGAGGTACTTGAGAGACTTGGATCAATACACACTGACATCAGTTGGCGCGGCAATATTTGGCCGGCCAAGCCCGGGCTTAGGGGCCTGGCAGGGCTTGAAAAATTTCAAGCCCGAGCCCTGGGCCCGATGAAGCCCGGTCTAGGGCCCGGCTCAGCTCGGGCTTGTGGGGCCCGGCTTGGCGGGCTTCAGGGCTTCAGGCCGGGCCGTGCAAAACACTACTCCTCGTGCTCGACCACAAGTAGCCTCGTTGCGCTCTTGCCCATGGTACCCTCGACGCGCATATCCCGGCGCCGCCGAGGACATCGAAGCTTTGTCAGGGAGACGCTGGAGGCTATGACAGTGGTGGATTGCGCTCCATAGGGGTGGTATGACGAGGTGGCCTGACTACAGATGACACCTACCGGCGCGGAAACTCCATCCCCATGCTGTCTTGTCGCACTCCGTCCCTCGTCATCCTCTCTTTACATCCCTCTCTCGCTGCTCTTCTCGGACATGTGGCCTGTGTCTGTCCTCCCCCCCCCCGCAATTTGATACCACAGCGCTCAGAGGGCCCAACACCTCGTCGAGAAGACGCGCAACGGCACAGGCAGCAATGACGACGAGCCGCTTGCGGATTGGACTGCGATGCGTGGGGCGGGTGCGCTTGATGGTGGAAACGGTGTAGTCCGCCCTTTGTCTGCATTCGCTTCAAGTTCTGACTGCGGATGATGCGCTTCGTGGGCCGGGCAGCGACAGGTACCAGGGAAGAATACCAATCCCTATGTTGTAGTGACACGCGTGAACCAATTGCACTCCCACTGACGATTGTCTCCGTGAATTACTCGTCAGAGAGCAGAATCAAGCCCACCATGCCGAAGCTCGATGTTTTTTGTCCGAGTTATAAGGACGAGGTCTACAAGGCGAATGGACAAG
Source organism: Mycena olivaceomarginata (assembly GCA_029378375.1). Classification (NCBI taxonomy): domain Eukaryota; kingdom Fungi; phylum Basidiomycota; class Agaricomycetes; order Agaricales; family Mycenaceae; genus Mycena; species Mycena olivaceomarginata. Next base: position 114,681 of record JARKIC010000586.1, on the reverse strand, counting down.
GAGCTGCAATAACATCATGAACTAACGGACTTAAGCAGATTTGACAGTCGATTCGTTGTGTCGGAGAGGTGTCGGAGAGTAGAAACCCGGACTTGCATTCCTGAGAACCGAATGGAAGTCGATCGGGCTTCGAGTCTTTGCCTCCGCGTGTGAGTCCTACCATCTCATTGAGCGCGACTTGTCTACCAATACCAGATAAGTCAAGATGCGGACGCTGTACGAGTCCAATCTATAAATGCTACATCAGATTCCCACACCTGTCCGGGCTGCCTGTCACACCGCCTTGACTCCGCCCACCACAACGCACACCGTATTGATCGTATTCTCGTATTCTTGCTTGCCATGGACAATCCCGAGACCGAAGGGCTACGCTTACTCGCACTTGGCAAGTGATGCACAATCGGACTAGGATCATCTGACTCAGTATACTATACAGACGGCGGGGGCATCCGTGGTTTATCAATGCTTATCATCCTCGAGCATCTCATGTACAAGCTCAAGGTTAAAGAAAATTTTCCTGCCGTTCCCCATCCTTGCGACTATTTTGATCTGATCGGGGGAACCAGTACAGGCGGGTGTGTGCTCTGCTAATAAAATATGTCAATCCTCAGATTTTACCAGATTGATTGCCCTGATGCTAGGCCACCTCAGAATGAGTGTTGAGGATGCTGTGAAAGCCTATGGACAGCTGGCCAAGGAAGTCTTCTCAAAAGTAAAACCCCTGGGGAGTGATGGAAGATTCAAGGCTTCAAAGCTGGAGAAGGCTATCAAAGAAATTGTGAGAACCAAATCTGCCTTGCAGGACCCAGAAGAGAGGTTAGAAGACACCCGAAACAATGCATGCAAAACATGTGTTTACAATATTCCGCTGGAAAAAAAGCTAAGACCAATACTTGATCTAGGTTTGTGTGCACAACAACTGCAGTAAACATGTCTTTGCCGGTTCTACTCCGCACATATAATACTCCTGATTATCCGGCCACAGACTGTACTATCTGGCAGGCAGGTCGGGCTACTAGTGCTGCCCCAACATTCTTCAAACAGATTCAAATTGGACGCACTGGTCTGGAGGAAGCATTTCTAGATGGAGGCATGGGCCACAACAATCCTACAGCTGCTCTGTTATTGGAGACCAAGGCTCTGTTTCCTGACAAGCAGATTGCATGTATCATCGGCCTTGGCACTGGGCAGCCTCATACCATCAATATTCCCAAACCATCTCTGCTGAATTGGTTTATCCCACTGGATGTTGTAAAGGCTATTCAGAAGATAGCAACAGACTGTGAAAAAGAGCACCAATCTTTTGCACACCGCTTTGATGGTGTTGCAAAACTTTACTTTCGCTTCAATGTTGAACGGGGAATGCAGGATATCCAGCTGAATCAATGGGAGAAGCTTGGTGATGTAGTGGCAAATACAAGGCAATACATACAATCTCAGCCAGTTGTAAAGCAGCTTGCAGATGCAGTGACAAGTCTTTCAGAGAAGATTGGGAGAGTCTCCACTACTAGTCTGAGTAAATATTCATTTCATTCTTCTGCTTATGAGATTCAATTAAATTTCTTTTAGCCACTGCAGCTGCTCTTGATGGGGTCAAGCAATCTGAAGCTGCTCTAGCTCTTGTCAGATGTCCTCCTTCCTCCCAAATATTTCAGGGCAGGCAGGATATTCTTGCAAAAATGACTGAATATTTCTCAAAGGATATTGGGACAAGACATATATATGTTCTCTATGGACTGGGTGGCTCTGGGAAAACACAGATATCTCTGAAAATTCTTGACACAGCTAACCATCAGCCAACTCCTCGGTATGCATGATTACACAATGTATAATTGGTAACTGCTAATTGTGATACTCAGGTTCACAAAACAGTTATTTATCAATGCCAGTTCTCTGCAAACTCTTGATACAGCCTTCAAAAATATAGTCATTGCTAACAAGATTGGAAACAGCTCACAAGATGTTTTATCATGGCTAATTACCCAGATTGAAGAGTGGATGTTGTTGTTTGACAATGCAGATGATACAAACATCAACCTCTTTCCTTTTTTCCCAAGATGCACATATGGAAATATTATCATCACTTCACGCAACCCACAGCTCACTGCTCATGGACCTACCTCACATTCAAAAGTTGGGGACATGGATGAGACTGATGCAATTGATCTCCTCTTGCTGAGAGCAGCCAAGGAATACAGTACTGAAACAGCTGAAAAGGCATTAGAAATTGTAAAGGTATTTTATTTACAGGCCCTGCATGCAAGTGTACTGATCTTGTCTGTTCAGGAACTTTCTTGTCTACCTCTTGCAATCATTCAAGCGGGTGCTTATATCTCCAAGTGTGATTGCTTTGATCAGTATCTCTCTATCTATCAGCATAATCGTGCCAGATTACTTCAAGAGCATCCGGGGCAGTCCCATGATGACTATGAATGGACTGTGTATACAACGTGGCAAATTAGCTTTGAGAGGTTGAGCCTGCTAGCAGCAGAGTTTCTGCAAATGTGCTCATTGCTGCATTATAAGAACATTACTGAGGACATTTTCAAGCAAGCTGCAGCATGGACAGCCAAGGATGAGGAGGATGCTCAAACCGTGCAAGAAGCTAGGACCTTCCTCCAGAATTTCCTGTCAGCTTCAGGCACCTGGGACCTACTGTCTTTCATGCCGATATTGGCTGAAATAAAAGGATATTCACTTCTTGATAACCATGGTGGAAACACATTTTCTATCCATCCACTTGTCCACTTGTGGTGTCAAACCACTCTGAAGGATGAGCCCAAAGCTCGAGAGTGCATGACAGACATTTTGGGAATGTCAGTCAGGTCAACAGATGATGGGTTTCAGTTCAGAATTGGGCTGATGCCCCATGTAGATACCCTAATCCAAAGCTCAGCTGCTGTGAAGCCAATGTTTCAAAGCAAATATGCGCGGATATACTTTGACTCAGGTAGATTCAGAGATGCAGAACATCTTGAAACTACTGTCCTGGAGAAATGGAAGACACTTCTTGGTGCTAACCATCCTGACACACTACATGCCATGGCAAATTTGGCTTCCACCTACCATCAACTTGGAAGATACCAGGAAGCAGAACTTCTTGAAGCCACTGTCCTGGAGAAACGGAAGACACTTCTTGGTGTCGACCATCCAGACACACTGGTTACCATGGGAAATTTGGCTTCCATATATGGTCAACTTGGAAGATACCAGGAAGCAGAGCCTCTCAAAGTCACTGTCCTGGAGAAACAGAAGACACTTCTTGGTGCCGACCATTCTGACACACTGCTTGCCATGACAAATTTGGCTTCCACATACCATCAACTTGGAAGATACCAGGAAGCAGAGCTTCTAGAAGCCACTGTCCTGGAGAAACAGAAGACACTTCTTGGTGTCAACCATCCTGACACACTGCTTATCATGGCAAATTTGGCAGTGACATACAGTCAACTTGGAAGATACCAGGAAGCAGAGCTTCTTGAAGCCACTGTCCTGGAGAAACAGAGGACACTTCTTGGTGCCAACCATCCTGACATGCTGCTTGCCATGGGAAATTTGGCTTCTACACACAGTCGGCTTGGAAGATACCAGGAAGCAGAGCTTCTTGAAGCTGCTGTCTTGGAGAAACAGAAGACACTTCTTGGTGCCAACCATCCTGACACACTGTGTACCATGGGAAATTTGGCTTCCACATACCATCAACTTGGAAGATACCAGGAAGCAGAGCTTCTTGAAGCCACTGTCCTAAAGAAACGGAAGACACTTCTTGGTGCCGACCACCCAGACACACTGGTTACCATGGGAAATTTGGCTTCCATATACGGTCAACTTGGAAGATACCAGGAAGCAGAGCTTCTCAAAGCCACTGTCCTGGAGAAACAGAAGCCACTTCTTGTTGCCAACCATCCTAACACACTGCGTACCATGGGAAATTTGGCTTCTACATACCGTCAACTTGGAAGATACCAGGAAGCAGAACTTCTTGAAGCTGCTGTCCTGGAGAAACGGAAGACACTTCTTGGTGCTGACCATCCAGACACACTGGTTGCCATGGCAAATTTGGCTTCCACATACCATCAACTTGGAAGATACCAGGAAGCAGAGCTTCTTGAAGCCACTGTCCTGGAGAAACAGAAGACACTTCTTGGTGCCGACCATCCTGACACACTGCGTACCATAGCAAATTTGGCTTCCACATACCGTCAACTTGGAAGATACCAGGAAGCAGAGCTTCTCGAAGCCACTGTCCTGGAGAAACGGAAGACAATTCTTGGTGCTGACCATCCTGACACTCTGCGTACCATGGGAAATTTGGCCTCCACATGCAATCAACTTGGAAGATACCAGGAAGCAGAGCTTCTTGAAGCCACTGCCCTGGAGAAACAGAAGACACTTCTTGGTGCCAACCATCCTGATACACTGCTTACCATGGCAAATTTGGCTTCCACATACCATCAACTTGGAAGATACCAGGAAGCACAGCTTCTTGAATCCACTGTCCTGTTGAAACGGAAGATACTTCTTGGTGCTAACCATCCTGATACATTGGCTGCTCTGGAAAATTTGGTTGCCACATATCACAGGCTTGAAAAGTACCAGGAGGCAAAGGAGCTCCAAGCACAATATGACCATAATGTAAGTAACAAGAACTCCTCAATGATGGTTATTCAGTGTTTGAACAGGGTAGCCCCTTGTAAAGTTTGTGATTGGGTGATTTGGCTGTTGAGCTCAATAAGTCTCCAGAAGCTGAAGGTCTACTAATGGTTGTTTATCCAGGTGTTTGCAATAAGGGTTCTGTGGATTGATGCCTTAGGCATCCAGTATTCAAATGTTAGCTTATAATCTATATCAGTCTGCTCAGATTGTGATGAAGGATCATATATGTCTGTGGAAACAGATTAGTTCTACTGATTCTTCTGGATAAGAAGGTTTGCAATAGTGGTCAAGGATGATGGGCAGCCAACAAAAATGACAACATTACAATCAGAGAGGCAGTGCCAACCAACACTGCATCAGAAACCTCTGATTTTTCCTCTATTTGTTGTAGTTGGAGGGCTTTGTACATGGAAGTAAATGATGTAGCTGTTGGTATTCTGGGTGCCTTCTATAGTTGCTCATATTTGAGCTTGATTTATGTCGCAGTGGTTGGCAGTAGCACAGGTGGTCATGTTTGGCTGTAGGATTCAGCACTTTGGTCCGACTTAGCCGGTAGATCCGGGACCATATGTAATTCTCTTTTTGCTCATCCATGACAAATTGTCTGTGGACACATGAGAGTGTTCCAAGAGCAGCTAGCCCATCTGGTGATTGGAGTGGGATTTAACCTACATCTACGAGCAATGTGAAACCGGCACCGAGACCGAGACTGAGAATGAGAGACACGAACAGATGATTTGCAAGTCCATCAATGCTCAAGAATACACCTAGCAAAACTGTTGACTTCATCATGCACAGGACACTGTCACCCAAATCTTCAGAATCCACACCAACTACACCTTTGTCCTTGACTCAATTGAGTAACAACAAGCTTCCACTTTTCAAAGAGCTACCGAGCCTGATTCACGTACCTACACCACCCACACCTATCTTCACCAGACCCACTCCCCCTGACTACAACTCCAATACAATGCCAATAGACGCCTGGGACAGCGACATGGACAAAATGTCTGCACAAGACTTCTTGTGGGCTTTCAGTGGGATGTCAAGGTGACAACGAGCAGTGGCAACAAAGCAAAACCATTCAAGCATTACCTTGTAGCAGGCTCACTACAACTGGTAAAGATTGTTCCTTGGTGATAATATAGTACATTTTAAGTATATACCTCAATCTGAAGGGCCTGTTCTGAGTTTCTTGGGTCTATGTCTATCTGAAGTGGACACTTCCAAACCTGTTGAGACTGTGCCTGCTCTTGCATGCCATTTATTGGAAGAATCAAGCTGGTCAATAGCATCGCTGTCCAGAACTCTGTTTTTCTCCCTCCACTGACAAGTTTGTGCAGCTGAAATTCCTAGGATGTATCAATTTAATTTAACATATTGCCTCATGCATTTATATAACCCCACAGTACTGTTTCATTTCGACCAAAGGTTCAGGTGACAGTGACACCCAGGTTTTTGTGATGTGTTTAAAAATTGTTAGAATTCAAAGGAAAATTTTCGGTCATCTCGGTGATTGATGTGCTCAGAACCTATATAAGAAACACACAAATAACCCCACTTGACTCGAGAGCGGCACAGAAACAGTCCAGAGACTGTTCCAACAACCAACAAACAAATCAAACGGCAATATATGCACGTTTCCAAAGATCCCAACGAGTTACAGCCCCTAGTACAGGGCCTTGTAAAGGTTGTAGGGAGAGGTTTCGTATCTCAAAGAGATAATAGAGCAAACTGCGTAGAACGTGTTTCTAGACACAGTGGAAACATTGTTTCCAAACAAGATAGATTTATAGCTTCGCAGCGTGTGTGTGTGTGTGTGTGTCCAAGCGACAGAGAAACAAGTTTAAAATAGTCCCGTAGACTCAAGTAAGGCCCCTAGTTTATAGGCCAAGAACGTTCACAGAGCTTTCCCTAAAGAGGTACTTTCTGAGCAACGCCAGCAGTCACGTTTCCAAAGTTTTCCCTTGACGGTACTTTCTGAAACCCGCTCCGCAAACAACAACAATAACGTTTCTTTCAACAGAGTCCCAGATCCAACAGATTCTCAGAGTTCAGACAGTTTCCAGGCAAAGCCCAAGTGCGTTTCCAGAATAATATATGATTCAGAAACAATTAAGATTTCGACTAATAGTGCTACTCTATAAGAGTGCGTTCGCCGAGGATCCCAGATCAACCCAATGCGCAAGCGTATAGCCTACTAGTTTGGGGGAAGATGCTGTGTCCATCGTAGAAACACCCTCGGATACTTATACAACCGCCAAGACACTGTTACAAAGCCCAAAACACAATCCCAATGAGTCAAAAGTCCGTTTATCCGTCTCTTTAACCGCGTTTCCGTCGGTTGTTCTTCCGAGCGTCGCCTCCCATTGGTTCCCAACTGTGAGCACGCCATGTTCCCTTGCCAATTACGAGGCAGGAACCCGTCAGCAGCACCCCTGTATTATTCAGAGGGTGTGTCGATCACCGATAGATCGGCACTGCATCTCGTCCGTCCTGTTTCTGCTTCAACTCAAGTTTCCCCTTGGTTCCAAGTACGGAACTTGATAGTTACTCCTTCGTAGGTCTCGGTAGATACCCGTTTCTCTAGGGTTTCCCAGAAAGGGTTCTTGAGAAAGAACCTTAGAACGCCTTTAGAGTTGTGATCCGGATCCACAGAATAGCCGACCACCTGTTTCGGTGTATCCGCATCCGATGGAAACCGGCAACTCTGGCAACCGAAACACTCGTGACCGAACGCGTCTCCCCTAGCGTCTCAACACAACACAACACATTGCCAACTCCCGTTCCCTTGACCCGTTTCCGTTGCTTAAGTGAATGTTGGAAACAAGTCAAAAGAAGTTCCTTGACTTATTATCTGGCTGCACGTTTCCCTTACAGTTTTCAGGGCGAGACTAGCCAATGGACGTTCTAATTCCTTAGAACGTCCACCCGTTTCTCTGTGGTTCGCCCAACAGCTACCAGGAACCAGTACTGTTGCATAGAAACAACAGTTTCAGCAATGAGCACGACTAGAAACACGCAAAATTACGTGTATCTAACCATGGCCCAATTACTGGCTTATCATCGGTGAGTGAAAATTCCAAAAATAGTGAACCTTTGGTTGAAACAAAACAGTATCCGAATTCGGGCTCAGACCAAGTTCCACATACAGTAGAGCGTAACAAGAGCATGACACAACGAAACAAGTGCGAGACGCAGCGGTGGCCAAATGCAGTTATAGCTCTGGCAATCAATCAAAACCAAACACCAGCATATGGTACCCAGTGCATTTCACTGATTGTGCTAGTGGTCACCCCTTGTATAACACCTCCTTTGAGTGAACGAGGGCAATTCAGCCTGTAATATCTTTTATGGAATATCTTTATATATTTTGTTAAGACACAGGAATGGTTATATGCGGATTTCCCGAAGATCCTCAGCCATACCAGGCTGTCAGATATTAGCCAGTTTTCTTCATGTCAATTGAGCATGTTGAAACCTATATATTGTAATGTGAGCTACCCTTGTGTCTTAGGGTCTAAGTAGACATCCTCCTCACAAAATATAAGAACCCTCCCAGCTCTTCTGCGTCAACAGCAAGCATTATACCCAAGTTGGTACAAATTTCCCGATTTGGTATTTTTCGGGGAATGTTGTGATTCTGAAACACAAGTGCCTGTGGATTCTGAATGCCATTTCAATAATATATGAACTATCCAACTTGGGTCAGGATTGAATGAGTTACAGCTGTTATACTGAAAGTGATCAAAATAAAAAAAAAGTTGATGCACACCCTAAGTTCCGCAAGTAGCAGTAATGTTTGTGACCCCCCGTAAACTAACTGAAAATAAAAACAGTTTTATTAGTTTAAAACCTTTACTAAATCAAAACAGTTGGGGCCTTACAAGGAGGCAGTCAGAGACAGGGGTTTATCTCTTCCTGGGAGTGGCTAGAACACGGTGAACTGTCTGGAATCCGTCTATACCTAAACACCGCACATTTTGCGCGTTTCAGGAAGAGTCGGATTACAGTATAGGCTTATTTCTAAGGACTGGTATACGGTCTCGGTATAGCCAGAAGGGTTGTGATCACAGAGTAACGGGTACAAGGGATAGGGAACTACCCTGCAGACTGACAGTGCTCGCCTTGAAAACTGTAGAGGAATGTGTAGCCCACAAACCTCTTCAGAGACTATTTCTGGTCTTATTCCCACACAATGGAATAGGCTGGACATACTGATGACAAGGGCATGTGGGAATAGTCTTATTTCTGCACCAATAGGCCGTGCACCTTCCATGTGATAGACATCAAGGCCCGGGGATATACATTCCGGTGAAGTTCCAGGACTAGTGAAGGTCGGCTAAGGAGATCTGATGGGATTGTTCTTATTCCGAGCAGACGGAGTTGGGGAAATAAGAACCCTTTCTGGGACAAGTCTCACTAGGAGTATCTACAAGGAGCTGGAGACCAGGGGAACATTACCTGATGGTCGGCAATGGCGGGAGAGGACCAGGGACGGCGGGAAATAGGATGAACAACTCGGTATCAGTCAGCCAAGAGACTGAGGGTTTCAAACCCCTGGGCTGACCAACACCGCTCGAACGGACATCACGATCGTCCTGGGCACCAGCCAATGGCAATATGCTCGCGGGAGCCCTTCCGATGGATAAACGGCTGTGGAAGGGGAACTTGGGCAATTTTACTAATTTCTATTTTGTTCTTGGACTTGCATATGATTTTGGGGTTTGTAGAAGTAGTCAGGACATTATCTCGAGTAGGGTACAGAATCACCTGTGTATTAGTAGGCTGAACACTTGTGATTGGGCTATTTCTGGGGTTGGCTCAGTGTGTATTGTCATTGGACTTTAACATTGGGAAACCTTAAGTGGGAATAAGGAATAGGGTATCGGAAATGTCTTGGACGTGATTGAGGCTATCTAGCATCTGGGAATTGAATTGTGTTTTGGAATCAGCTACCGTCATCGTCATCAGCTATCATCATCGGCACTTGGGAAATAAGCTACGGGATCTCTATCGTTTGGAATTGTTATATTGTCGACCTATCCGAGGTCTCCTGCATGTCGTTGAACAACACCACCACCACCACCACTCTCAACACTTGCTGTCTCATAAGCTGTGAAGCTTTAAACCATCTTATCTCCACTGCTCGATTATCGCTCAGGTCAATTCCTGGTGATATCTTGTAGTGAAGGTTCACCTTCCTAAGGGAAACACATACCTTCCCTTCAACCTTGTTAGGACCTGTAAAGGGACTACCACTCGTCTGAATCTTGGCTCTTGCGCTCGTTGATCGGCCTATTTCCGATCCTAGTCTTATTTCCGTAGGCCTCACCGTTATTCCGGAAAGACTTGGGTTGTATTTGGGCGATAAGTGTGTTGTTTGGGTTTAGTTCAGAGCACATTGTTCAATGGTGCCTGGTCCCATTGGGTGTAACCGGACGCCTTCTGAGTGGGGGAGCTCATACCATCATCAGATAGGCAGGAGCAGCAATAAGGGTGTTTCGGGCCCACTTTTTTTTCTTCTTCTTCTTTTGGAACATTGGTTTTGACCTAACAATAGACAGGTTGTGCACAAGCCGCACACGGCTTTTGGGCATTGTGCAAGGCCGCGAAGATTTTCCGAGTTCATCTAGGAAGGGTCGAACTTTCAGTGAACCTACTGAGTGGAGGGAAGTACTTTAGACTATGGGATGGCTGTTCCATTTGTCATTCAGTTTGTAGGTGCTGTAGAATCAACGCGGAAACTCAAGGACAAATCATTATATTCGCTGGATCTGATTGGATAGCCGCATGGACAGAACATTCGAAATGATATTCGTATGAGTCATTTCCGGTGGGTCTATGGGTTCGGGATGATGAAATCCTCCCCGCGGCTTTGCACAATGCCAAAAAGCCGCATGAAGCCACATGCGGCTTGTGCGGCTTTTGCACAACCTGTCTAATACTCAGGCCGCAGAAGCATTCTAAGTTGTCTGCTTTGATTTCTGGCTGTAGACCAGATGTTGCTGGGGGATTTATCCAGGAAGAAATGCCATTACGCACAGTATAACCAGTGTGGGACTCCAGCCCTGATATATTTAGCCTATGCCATTCCTTACAGTATACGGCTGCATGCCCACTAAAACTCCTTTTGCATAAGATCATCTGACAATGACTCTTCATCTAAGAGCAAGCCACTCCAAGTGTTCAACACTAACTGTTTGTTGGGTGATAGTGGCCCAAACCTCATTTTTTCTGTCAAGATTTGATCTCTTCTCAGAGATGTGTTGACAGACCTCAGCCACTGATTGTATATCACAGGCTCCAAATGGACTTTGTCAGGATTAGTGAAGATTCTGTCCACTCAGAGGCGCCAAATCTCGTGTGAGTGGAAGGGAAGTGGTGAAGCGAGGAGGTGTGCCTCTGAATGTAGTCATCCTGTAGATCACCCAATCTTATCTGCATAGCCACATCAGATCTGTTGGCTCTTCCCTTGACGTTGCCTCTCGCCTCCAGCATCCCTCTGCCCACACCGATGTGTTTTCGCACCCCACACCCATCCGCACACACCCAAAAACCCACCTCCCCAGTTTTCAGCCGAATCCCTCTGCAAGATCCAAATCTTTTCAGCCTTTCCCGTGCTAGCACCTCAACAAAAAAGTCTTCTGCTATGCCTGTTGAACAAAACCCCCCCCAGAATGTCCATCTGCGGCCTACCACTCCCCCTACCCCTGACTTTTGACTACACTGCCTACCATAAGTGCCCCGCTGACACCCCCGTTCCCAAAGACATGGAGCTACTGGAGAAAAATCGGTGAAACGTGCACACAGAGACCCACAATGCCAACAGCGTCAGTACGACCCGCGACTACAAGAAAGCCATAGCGAATGCAGAGAGTACCGACACCTCAAAGGTGTACTACGAGTACACAGAGGAGGAAAAACACCTCCTGGTAGGTACCAAGGAGGTTGTGGAGGCAACGGGCCTGCTCCCCATCTTCATGACCTCATGGGTCACTGCCCAGCATCTCATCGTCGTGACCGAGGAAGCGATGGAGAGGAGAAAGCATGATGCTGACTGCATGAAGGTCCTATCCTCGATCTGCGGTACCTTACAGATGGGCATCCCACATGCTGTAGCCCCGACCTCTGAGACAACCATCACCATCCCAGACATATGGTGGTGTTCACTCTTCTACAAGATCTATTTCCTGATCTATTGGTGGGTAGACAAGGTAATACAGCAATACCACGACCACCCGCATTCAATCCCAAAGTGCGACATCACTCTGGAAAACGGCACCAAGGTCCAGGTCATTGATTTCCCAAGGGAGGAGGAGATGCTGGGCGACGAGGACTCCACCTTTGAGTTGCTCACCCTGGGATTATGGAGACAGGCATTGTGCAACCTGCTCGCAGCCTATGATATCTGCTGCACGCCCACAGTCGAAGGGGATTTGGTGTACCAGACTAACTACAACACAAAGTACAAGCTGCACACCCACTTCTTTGCTCGCCTCAAGTGCATTGAGGATTTGAAGATGTTCCCAGTTTGGTACCCAGTAGAGAATGAGTTGCACAGCAAGATCTACAATGGCGGCAGTTTCTCACTCGCCACATGGGAGAACCGTTAGATGATCGCATTGGCAGCCTGGAAACAGGCAAACACACCCACCCCTTTTACCCCCTCCTGCTCCTCCTCACCTTTTACTTCTGCTTCGTCTTCAGGTCCCCCAAAGAGGAATGGCAAGAGAACCTCCCCGGACAATGGAAACCCCACCGCTGCAAAGTGCTGCGAGCATTGTTCGACCCCCCATGCCCTGCACGGCGCAGCGAAGTCGAAGTCCTGCTCCTCACACTCCAGAGTGAGTGGAACGGGACTTGGAGAAGATGAAGCGTGCTTCTAGCACATGATCGGCTCTTCAGAGCTGATCGGCAATTTGGTGCAGAAGTGTAAGTCGGTATACCCTGCGCCATGCCCTCCTCTGTTGTGAGACTCGTCCATGAGTCTCCCGCAAACACAACAGCGAGGTTCGTAGTGTGTAGAGGGGTCATTGTACCTCAGCGCTCCCTATCCAGCTGAGTGCTTCGTGAGTACTGGACCCCTGGCGAGCTAGACACTACCCTTACGCCTTTCCTCATCGCGACTAGCACTCGTGAGTAGGGCTAAGGGTCTTCGTGTCTCCCCACCCTTCAAGGCGGGTCAGCCAGCAGCTCACTCTCCACAGAGCTGAGCACTTCTGCCCACCTTCCCTTCTCCAGCCATGGTGAAGCCCTCGCAGTGGGCCCCATTGTGATGCGGGTCTTTTGGGCCTTGCCAGGCTGGAGATAAGTGCACGCGGACGTCGAGTCCGGTGCAGCTAGATTGACAGGAGGTGCCGACTCAGGCCCTCCCCGCTGTTGTAACACTTCAGCTAACAGTCTTGTCACCCAAGACCGGAGCTCTATTGATGTAGTATCTCGAGGTGTGGCGAGAGCAGTTATACAGTTGCTCAGCTATCCAGCGGGTCCAGGGGTGTTGAGCACCTAGTCTTCTATTGTCCACATCAAGGAAGCAAGTAAAAGAGTAATCAATTATGTAATATGTGATCGCAGAACAATAAGCCGGTGGTCCACTACGGGTATAAGTTCTATATTACAGTATCAAGAAATAGTAGCGCTGGCCGCATCCATGGTGTAAGTATGTACCGTCACACAAACACCATGTTCATCACAGATGCTGGAGCCCAAGGTATCAAACAAAAAGCATTCATATTCGGTGGGTGTACATACACAGATTCGGAAGCCAAAACAATCCATCAACCCTCTGGGTGTAAACGCATACAGACGACTCACAGCGTGCTCGCCAACCCGCCGCCTCGTACGCGGATGGGAGTATCCGTATGATAGGGGCTGAATAAACAAAAGACATAGCTTGGAGAGAGGCAAGGCGACACAGAACCCCGCACGCCGTTCCACCCCAGCAAGCCCAAAGAAAAATCTGCGCGAACAAAACCCCAGAAGCGAAGAATGAGCCGCACCCCCGACCTGGACCCCAACCGACCAAGCGATCCGCTCCACGAAAAGAGACCAGAGGACGACGCCTCGCGACATACACTGCCATCTGCATATCCGCCACTGGGATGAGCCCCCGCCTACGTCCCAAGAGAAAAACGTGATCAAAAAAGCGCCACCCGAAGCCCGAAGGGTACGATCCGAGCAGGCGATGCGAAAAAAAGCAAAGTCAAGAAAGCCAGCCGAAACGAGATGAGATTGATGGCACGGAGCGTCGCAGGATGCTGAACGAGGCAAAGCGAGATATGAGGAAGCGCGTGCGTGGAAGCCGCAAGCCCGAGGCGTCCAATCCCTCTCCCCCGTCCGAGATTCTCCGCATAGCCGGGGAGCCGCACTCCGCACGCGCCCGCTCAAAGAAGTCCTCCTCATCCAAACACCTGAAAAGGCAAGTGTGTGGGTGGCTGTGCGGCAACGACGAGAGTAGAGCAGCACGCCCAGTGCTCCAATCAATACGCCGACGCTGGCGAGGGAAGTTCAAGCTCCCCCGGTTCTGCCGAGCACCCAACAAACACCCCAATGTAACCCAAATTGCCCGCCAAAAACGCCCGCCTGTCCAGGAACCGAGGCCGAGACGCGGCGCTGTCTCCAAGCCTCCCGGCACTCCAAGGCCCAATCACCAGCGGCGAGCGCATCTCCCCTCCCATCGCGCCCCAAGCAGGACGCGCCTGCGCCTGCGCCCAAATCCTCCCCTCCTCAGCCCGCTCGCCTCCTCCGGGAAACGCGGTTGAGGAAACGCGGCGAGGCCTCCCTCCCGAAGCTCCGCAATTGCGGCCCCACTCTCCCTCCCAACTCTCGCCCCCGCAGCCTCCGATCTCATGCCCGCTCCCAAACACCTCCCATGCCGCCCCTACACTCGCATCGGCCCTCGCACAAACCAGAGAACGCGGCGATGAGGGCAGAAAGATAGCGCCGCCTCGCCCCGTATCGCCGTCGGACTCGCGCGCTGGGAAAGGCGAAGTTGGGCCTGTGGAGGTAATTGAGTCAGCGCGGTGTTTTCACAGCCGGGAAAGAGAAGAGCGAGAAGGGAAAGGGGGAAAGGGGGAAAGGGGGAAAGGGGGAAAGGGTGGGTTAGACGAGGGTGGGGAGGTAGGTGCGAGGAGGCAGGCGGAGGGAGGGAGACGAAGGGAAGATGACGAGAGGGAGGAGGGAGGGGAGGAGGGAGGGAGGGAAGGTGGGTGGCGCACGCGGAAAGCGAGGTGGAGGGGAGATGGGGGACGAGGCCGAGAAGAGGGAAGAAGGCGAAGGAGGGAGGTACGCGGAGCGTGGGAGACGGAAGGTAGGCGGGTGGGAGAGAACGGGGAAGGTGGGTATGAGAATGAGGAGGAAGAGAGGGAGGGAAGCAGACAAAAATAAGAGGAGGCAGAGACGAGCAAGGATAGAATTGTGGAATAGGAGATAGGTGGAGGAGACGAGGGAGGTAGAGGGAGGGAGACGAAAGATGGAGGCGAGGAGTGGGCGGTAGGAAAGGAGGGATGAAGGCTGGAGAGGGACGAGAAGAGACATTTGGAAAACGAGGGACAGGGAGGGAAGGAGAGCTGTAGATGGATGCGAGGTGCGAGGCAAGAGTATGTAGATACCTGCATATAAATTGTAGAATCGCAGTCAGGCTCGCCCCACTACTGTATGCGCGCCATGATCGCACAGACGGTAAGTGGCGCATCGCAGGCGACGCGTATTACTGTCGGCGTGTCCGCCCGCCGGATTGCCCAGTGTGGTCTTGGTCTTGGTGCATGCAATGGTGCTGTCTGCCAATCGGGTCGTCAGCTTCATGAAGAGAAACCGGAAGAGAAGAGAAGGGTACTGAGGTGGAGGTATACGGGCGGATGCATGGCGACAGAGAAAGGAGGATTAAGCCCCGGTAGAGGAACGGATATATATCGCGAGAACAAGGAAAAAAAGTACCATAAATGCCGTTCTAGCTCGGCGTCTACCATTCCCGCACGACCGGCAGCAGTGAACGGAGAGCAAATAGGAGTGGCCGCGCGGTTGGGTATTGCGCGAATCGGACGAGTTTGAAAGCTAGGATGTGGACGATGTCAAAGGCGGATGCCTTTGGTGTGCCGGATGTCGACATCGTTGCAGCAGCTGAGGAGGCGGGTGAAATTGGAGCGGGCGGGTACCGGCGGCGCCGTGTCGGCCCGTATGTTTGGCGGAGGACGCGGTGGGCGGGATGACAGACCCGACGCAGGCAGAGTACTGAAGATGATGTTGCTTGGCTGATGCCGGCTACCGGGCCGGGCTCTCTCTCTTAACCGTCAAAAGAAAGAAAGAAGAAAAAAATGTAAAGTACGTGTCCCGCCATCGGCCTCACACCAAGTAAAGATACCCGTGATGCCACGGGAATTTTTGTAGCAGTCCATAAAAGCCATTTGGGTCTACGTGGACGTCAGAAGGAAATTAATGCGAAGAACCGCCGGAATACCCGGTCTTCACGATTCGGGCAGAGCGGAAAAGTCCCGGTGACCAGTCCAAGCCGCGGTCAGCGTCCCTCGCATCACTTCTGGCCGTTTCGCTTGCGGCTTGCCAACTTGGATAGCGAGGTGTGCACGGCGAATGAATCAGGCACCTCGGGTTCGTCGCGGCGTCAGACGGCTCAGCTGCCCATCACGCTCGCGCGAAGGCCTGCAATGTGGACGAGTGCTTCCCGTATGCGTGTAACGCAACACAGCGTGTCGTCGTACAGCTTGGCTGCTTGCTTTTGCCGTTATGACGGACCCGAGCTTTTCCCGCTCTCGATTCGCCACCCTGCGACTCGCTGCAGGAAGACACTATTACGGGCTTTTCAGAATGAGCGCCTGTGGTATCCCGCCTTCTCATCGAGCTACTCGCGCCGCTCGTCGTCTCTCTCCGTCCCGTCTTCGCAAGCCACCTCCGTCGCTTTTTCTCATGCTCGCATGAGACCCACTCGATGCGGGACTTTCGGTACGTCTTCACTGGCATTCCCATTCACTCAATATTCTAACTTACATTCCTGTAAACCCGTTAGCGCGGAATCAGAACGAGGGAGAACAAGGTAGACCTAGCTGCGTGAATGCAAGCAAGTATACGTAGTAACTGAATATACAGTTTTTCATTATTTTCTTTTCCGCATCCGTCCTAACTCGCCCGACCATCCGATCTCCTCGAAGACGCGCCGGGTACCGCTTCCGCCTGCAACGCATGTCCGGAACACATCGCAAGTATGGAATCCCTCCGCACGATCGATCTGCGCCGGCGTGCGTCAGATCTAGAAGACGGCGGGCGGCCGGACGCTCTGAATACGATGCCAAGTCAGCGTACACGCAGAACGCCACCGAACCGGCGGATATACTTCGAGCGATCCCGCCGTGCGGAACGTGTTTTTGCAGTAAAAACAGTGTCTATCGCGCAAGTCTGTCGAGTCGAAAGAAACACAGTGAGTGGGAACGCGCGCAGTCCTGCGAGAGCTCGAGCGGACGCACCGGTGAGACTCGAGCGGAACAAGAGAGTAAACAATGGCTCACCGGTAATGACCTTCGTGCCCTTCTCCCTGGAGTCCCCGCCAAAGGTCTCGTTAACGAAATACCTCCCAGCGGCGAACCCAAGAATCTGCTCCACTTTTCCTATCTTCACTCCCCTTCGAGTTCAGTCCCAGCGCACAGCGCACATTCACCAGGGCGAGCCGAACTGGACGCAGTACGGGGCGGGCGCTGTGCAGAGGACAAGGTAAACATTCCGAGCTCGTTCGGAGAACTCGGAGGGACTTACAGCTGTACATAGGTCATTTTCGCCGCCAGCACGAAGCATCGATGGGCCGCGCGGACATTCAAATCACAGATTTCATCGACAAGACGGTGCGTGCGCTCTCCCATCCCATTTATTTCGTCCACCGACTGTTTTGCTTGCCCTCGCATCTCTCGCCTCCGTGTCCCGCTCAGCGACGACACGCCCCCACCCATCTTCGCGGCCTCGGGGTGCGTGGTACGCGCGCGCTGTGGCCCTCGAAGAGGGCGCAGCAGCATGATAGACTCTGCTGCTCCCTCGCCCTGGCCCCTGGCATGCTCGTGCTGGGCGTCCACACGTTTCCCCCGGGCGCGTTCCTTTAGGCTTTCTTTGCGCGGAGCCTTTCAAGTTCTTTTCTCGTTGACCCGGCTCTCTAGGTGCAGGTCGGTCGGGCATCTTCAGCAACGCCTCCTCGTGCTCGACCACAAGTAGCCTCGTTGCGCTCTCGCCCAGGGTTCCCTCGACGGTCATTTCCCAGCGCCGCCGAGGACATCGAAGCTTCGTCAGGGAGACGCTGGAGGCTATGGCGGCGGTGGATTGCGCTCCACGTGGGCGGTATGAGGAGGTGGCTGTTTTGTTTCTTTCCATCTGTAATGATCCTGTTTTGACTACAGATGACGCCTATCGGCGCGGAAACTCCATCCCCCTGCTGTCTTGTCGCACTCCGTCCCTCGTCACCCTCTCTCGCTGCTCTTCTCGGACGTGTGGCCTGCGTCTGTCCTCCCCCCTCACAGCTCGATACCACAGCGCTCAGAGGACCCAAAGCCTCGTCGAGAAGACGCACAACGACACAGGCAGCAGTAACGATGAGCCGCTTGCGGATTGGATTACGATGCGCGGGGCGGGTGCGCTTGATGGCGAAAACGGCGCAGGTCGTCCTTTGTGTCTGCATTCACTTCAAGTTCTGACTGCGGATGGTGCGCTTCTTGGGCCGGGCAGCAACAGGTACCAGGGAAAAATACCGATCCCTATGTTGTATTTGCACGCGTGAACCAATTGCACTCCCGCTGACGATCGTCTCCGTGAATTACTTGTCAGAGAGCAGAATCAAGGCCACCATGCCGAAGCTCAATGTTTTTGTCCGGGTTATAAGGACGAGGTCTACGAGGCGAACGGACAAGGAGCGCGGTTCAGCCGCCGCAATAACATGATGAACCAACGGACTTCAGCAGGTTTGACAGTCGATTCGTCGTGTCGGAGAGATGTCGGAGTGGAAACCCGGACTTGCATTGCTGAGAACCGAACGGAAGTCGCTCGGGCTTCGAGTCTTTGCCTCCGCGTGTGATTCCTACCGTCTCATTGAGCGCGACTTCTCTACCGATACCAGATAAGTCGAAAAATGCAAAGATGAGGACGCTGTAGAAGTCCAATCTATAAATGCCGCATCGGATTCCCACACCTGTCCGGGCTGCCTGTCACACTACCTCCCACCACAACGCACCGTATCGATTGTATTCTCGTATTCTTGCTTGTCATGGACAATCCCGAGACCCAAGGGCTGCGCTTACTCGCACTTGGCAAGTGATGCACAATCGGACTAGGATAATCTGACTCAGTATACCATACAGACGGCGGGGGCATCCGCGGTTTATCGATGCTTATCATCCTCGAGCATCTCATGTACAAGCTCAAGGTTGAAGAAAATCTTCCTGCTGTTCCCCATCCTTGCGACTATTTTGATCTGATCGGGGGAACTAGTACAGGCGGGTGTGTGCCCTGCTAATAAAATATGCACAATCCTCAGATTTTACCAGATTGATTGCCCTGATGCTAGGCCGCCTCAGAATGAGTGTTGAGGATGCTGTGAAAGCCTATGGACAACTGGCCAAGGAAGTCTTCTCAGATGTAAAACCCCTGGGGAGTGATGGAAGATTCAAGGCTTCAAAGCTGGAGAAGGCTATCAAGGAAATTGTGAGAGCCAAATCTGCCTTGCAGGACCCAGAAGAGAGGTTAGAAGACACTCGAAACAATGCATGCAAAATGTGTGTTTACAATGTTCCATTGAAAAAAAGCTAAGACCAATACTTGATCTAGGTTTGTGTGCACAACAACTGCAGTAAACATGTCTTTACCAGTGCTACTCCGCACATATAATACTCCTGATTATCCGGCCACGGACTGTACTATCTGGCAGGCGGGTCGGGCTACTAGTGCTGCCCCAACATTCTTCAAACAGATTCAAATTGGACGCCCTGGTCTGGAGGAAGCATTTCTGGATGGAGGCATGGGCCATAACAATCCTACAGCTGCTCTGTTATTGGAGGCCAAGGCTCTGTTTCCAGACAAGCAGATTGCATGTATCATCAGCCTTGGTACTGGGCAGCCTCACACCGTCAATATTCCCAAACCATCTCTGCTGAATCAGTTTATCCCACTGGGTGTTGTAAAGGCTATTCAGAAGATAGCTACGGACTGCGAAAAAGAGCACCAATACCTTGCACACCGTTTTGATAGAGTTGCAAAACTTTACTTTCGGTTCAATGTTGAACGGGGAATGCAAGATATCCAGCTGAATCAATGGGAGAAGCTTGGTGATGTAGCGGCAAATACAAGGCAATACATACAATCTCAGCCAGTTGTAAAGCAGCTTGCAGATGCAGTGACAAGTCTATCAGAGAAGATTGGGAGAGTCTCCACAACTAGTCTGAGTAAATATTCATTTCATGCTTCTGCTTATGAGATTCAATTAAATTTCTTTTAGCCACCACAGCCGCTCTTGATGGGGTCAAGCAATCTGAAGCTGCTCTAGCTCTTGTCATATGTCCTCCTTCCTCCCAAATATTCCAGGGCAGGCAGGATATTCTTGCAAAAATGACTGAATATTTCTCAAAAGATATTGGGACAAGACATATATATGTTCTCCATGGACTGGGTGGCTCTGGGAAAACACAGATATCTCTGAAATTTCTTGACACAGTTAAACATCAGCCAACTCCTCGGTATGCATGATTACACAATGCATAATTGGTAACTGCTAATTGTGATACTCAGGTTCACAAAACAGTTCTTTATCAATGCCAGTTCTCTACAAACTCTTGATACAGCCTTCAAAAATATTGCCATTGCTCACAAGATTGGAAACAGCTTGCAAGATGCTTTATCATGGCTAATTACCCAGACTGAAGAGTGGATGTTGTTGTTTGACAATGCAGATGATACAAACATCAACCTCTTTCCTTTTTTCCCAAGATGCACACATGGAAATATTATCATCACTTCACGCAACCCACAGCTCACTGCTCATGGACCTACCTCATATTCAAAAGTTGGGGACATGGATGAGATTGATGCAATCGATCTCCTCTTGCTGAGAGCAGGCAAGGAATACAGTGCTGAAACAGCTAAAAAGGCATTAGAAATTGTGAAGGTATTTTTTTTACAGGCCCTGCATGCAAGTGTACTGATCTTGTCTGTTCAGGAACTTTCTTGTCTACCTCTTGCAATCATCCAGGCTGGTGCTTATATCTCCAAGTGTGATTGCTTTCATCAGTATCTCTCTATCTATCGGCAGAATCATGCCAGATTACTTCAAGAGTGTCCAGGGCAGTCCCATGATGACTATGAATGGACTGTGTATACAACCTGGCAAATTAGCTTTGAGAAACTGAGCCCACTAGCGGCAGAGTTTCTGCAAATGTGCTCATTGCTGCATTATAAGAACATTACTGTGGACATTTTCAAGCAAGCTGCAGCATGGACCGCCAAGGATGAGCAGGATGCTCAAGCCGTGCAAAAAGCTAGAACCTTCCTCCAGAATTTCCTGTCAGCTTCAGGCACCTGGGATCTGCTGTCTTTCATGCAGATATTGGCGGAAATAAAAGGATATTCACTTCTTGATACCCATGCTGGAAACACATTTTCTATCCATCCACTTGTTCACTTGTGGTGTCAAACCACTCTGAAGGATGAGCCCAAAGCTCGAGAGTGCATGACAGATATTTTGGGAATGTCAGTCAGATTGACAGATGATAGGTTTCAGTTCAGAATTGGGCTGATGCCCCATGTAGATACCCTAATCCAAAGCCCAGCTGCTGTGAAGCCATTGTTTCAAAGCAAATATGCACAGATATACTCTGACTCGGGTAGATTCAAAGATGCAGAACATCTTGAAACTACTATCCTGGAGAAACAGAAGACACTTCTTGGTGCCGACCATCCTGACACACTGCTTACCATGGGAAATTTGGCTTCCACATATGGTCAACTTGGAAGATACCAGGAAGCAGAGCGTCTTCAAGCCACTGTCCTGGAGAAACGGAAGACACTTCTTGGTGCCGACCATCCTCACATACTGCTTGCCATGGCAAATTTGGCTTCCATATACGGTCAACTTGGAAGATACCAGGAAGCAGAGCTTCTTGAAGCCACTGTCCTGGAGAAACGGAAGACACTTCTTGGTGCCGACCATCCTCACACACTGCGTACCATGGCAAATTTAGCTTCCACATACAGTCAACTTGGAAGATACCAGGAAGCAGAGCTTCTTCAAGCCACTGTCCTGGAGAAACAGAAGACACTTCTTGGTGCCGACCATCCTCACACACTGCGTACCATGGCAAATTTGGCTTCCACATACCGCCAACTTGGAAGATACCAGGAAGCAGAGCTTCTTCAGGCCACTGTCGTGGAGAAACGGAAGACACTTCTTGGTGCTGACCATCCTCACACACTGCTTACCATGGCAAATTTGGCTTTCACATACCGCCAACTTGGAAGATACCAGGAAGCAGAGCTTCTTCAAGCCGCTGTCCTGGAGAAACAGAAGACACTTCTTGGTGCCGACCATCCTCACACACTGGTTACCATGGCAAATCTGGCTTTCACATACCGCCAACTTGGAAGATACCAGGAAGCAGAGCTTCTTCAAGCCACTGTCCTGGAGAAACAGAAGACACTTCTTGGTGCTGACCATCCTCACACACTGCTTACCATGGCAAATTTGGCTTTCACATACAGTCAACTTGGAAGATACCAGGAAGCAGAGCTTCTTGAAGCCACTGTCCTGGAGAAATGGAAGACACTTCTTGGTGCCGACCATCCTGACACACTGCTTATCATGGCAAGTTTGGCTTCCACATACAGTCAACTTGGAAGATACCAGGAAGCAGAGCTTCTTGAAGCCACTGTCCTGGAGAAACGGAAGACACTTCTTGGTGCCAACCATCCTGACACCCTGCATGCCATGGCAGATCTGGCTGTCACATATTATGAACTTGGAAGATACCAGGAAGCAGAGCTTCTTGAAGCCAGTGTCCTGGAGAAACGAAAGAGAATTCTTGGTGCCTATCATCCTGATACATTGGCTGCGCTGGAAAATTTGGTTGCCACATATCACAGGCTTGAAAAGTTCCAGGAGGCAAAGGCACTCCAAGCACAACACAACCATACTGTAAGTAACAAGAACTCCACCATGATGATTTGGGTATTCAGTGTTTGAACAGGGTAGCCCCTTGTAAAGTTTGTGATTGGGTGATTTGGCTGTTGAGCTCAAAAAGTCTCAGGAAGCTGAAGGTCTACTAATGGTGGTTTATCAAGGTTTTTGCAATGAGAGTTCTGTGGGTTGATGCCTGAGGCATCCAGTATTCAAAAATTAGCTTATAATCCATATCAGCCTGCTCAAATTATGATGAAGGATCATATGTATGTTTATGGAACAGATTAGTTCTACCGATTCTTCTGGACAAGGTTTGCAATAGTAGTCAAGGACAAGGAGCAGCCAACAAAAATAACAACATTACAATCAGAGAGGCAGGGCCAACCAACACTGCATTAGCAAACCCTGATTTTGCTGTATTTGTTGTAGTTGGAGGGCTTTGTACATGGAAGTAAAATGATGTAGCCATGTGTATTCTGGGTGCCTTCTATAGTTTCCCATATTTGAGCTTGATTTATATAGTTGCCTGTATTTTGGGCTGATTTCTGTAGTTACTGTCTTTCTACATACCTGGCTGTATTTCCATGCCCATGTTATGACCGTGCACATCCAGCTCTGTCTGGCTCTGTCCAGACACTCTGTCCCTCTGTCCCTCCAGATCCTCGGATCCGTTCCTCCATCCATCCGGATGTGACACCCATACTTCTGGCTCACGTCCGACCAACTCGCTGATGTGTCTGGCCTTGTCTGTTGACATACATAGTGATGCTCAAGTCCAGTTTGGATTTCCGATTCAAACCTGAACTGGACTGAACTGAACACCAGCCCCAGGTTCAAGTTCAGGGAATCTCTGAACCTGAATGCAAAGTTTGGTTCGAGGTTTGCTCATATTTTCAATTGTCTGAACATGTTTGAACACCAAACCTATTTACTCTTTCCCTCTATAGAAAGTCAGGTTTGGCATGTGATCTCATCAATTCATTAAGCCCAGCATTGGCGAGGTTATGTAATTTTTTATTATTATGACTGCCGCATATCATACCCAGCAGCTGCTCCTGGCCAATTAATTCTTACAAGGTATATTTTCACACAGATGAGAGGTATAAACTGGTCCTGCAAGCAGTGACTTGCACTGCACTGTTGCCCGACTTTCATTCTCATCACCATATCTACCTCTGCTCTTGGATGCACTCAAAACCCGGATGACTCACTCAAAGATGCCTCTCAGATTGTATTTTTCCACGATGTTGACGACGAGCATCCTATTTCTGGCCCCCAGTCCTCGACTCCACGTCCTTTGGCACCAATCTTTGCTCCAAAAGTAAAGCCTCTGGGCAAGGTCGCTGGCTCTCGCCGCTCTAGTCGTTCTCCTTGTTGCTCTGAGCAGGCTTCTTGTCCTTCTGCACGTCTCATCGACTGGATAATGCTGAGGTTCCAAAACCAGCAACTGCCACTGCCGCTGTGAAGCGCAAGGCATGTCAGCACAGAGCAGATTCCGGGTTCTGAGATGACAAGGGCGACTGAAGCACAAAGAGTTTCAACGAATAAGTCTGGAGTTTAGACTAGAATAGTGTAAAGTACAGGAAAGTAGCTAAAGCTTATATACTAAAAGTCCCTAGGGGTTGTAACTAAGGTACAGTGTCCAAGGACAACAGAAAATATTAATGCAAGGTAAATGCAGGGGTATATGAGTGTAGAGGAGTCAATTGGTAACTTGATAGTTGGAGGACTGATCAAAACTGTTTGGGATCCCGAGAGGGTATCCCTAGTTTGATTGATCAGATAGTTGATCTGATCAATGCTTGGGCTGTTCGGGTTGCTCAGGTTCTAGAAGTAAAATGAAAAGACGGTTCATGACATTAACCCCCCTCTAGGTGAAACCCATCTCAGGTTTCACGTCCGTCGCTGTTTCTTGCTCCACAAGTCCTGCCCAGTGATGATCCATTTTCGTCTGTGTGCTGTCTCTTTCAGTACAGTCGAGTATTTCTTGTAGAACTCCTCGAGACACTTGGTAGAGTTGCCCAGGTGTTCCAGAGGTTCCCCTGTGTTGTCTTCGGGCCCATACCCCTCACACCGAATAAGATACTGCAAGCACTTCCACTGCTTATTTAGGCATATCTTCAGTACCTCTGCAATCTCATATAGATCTACTCCGTCTATATATCCGGGGGAGGAGGATTGTTGTGGTGTTGGTGGTCTGCCATGGGCGGTACCCAGAGACACAGGAAGACGGTGTTGAAAACCTGGTGAACCTTCCAGGAGTCAGGAAGTTTGAGCTCATAGGGGATGGCTCCAACTTTCTGAATGACAGTGAAGGGACCATAACACTGGTCCTCAAACTTCTTTGTAAGGTGGTGGGTGACCAGGTTCACCCCAGACAAGTAGACTTTATCCCCAGGGTTATAAGCGGGATCCGCCTGTCATTTTGCATTGTAGAACCTTTTCATTGTCTCCTGCGCTGCTCACATTGCGGCCCCTGCTTCCTCTCGGACTTTGGACATCTGGGTTGCAAATTTTGTCGCATCCTCTGTTGGCACCTCCAGGTGGGGTTCAGTACCCTTTTGCAGTGTGAGGTCTCCGAGCGTGCTATACACTGCTCGTTGCCTCATGGCCCCTGTAGACCAAACACACAATGAAGGAATGAGCTTGGATGTAAGTGACAGATCTTCTTAAATGGGATTCTACATTACTGGAAGCAGCATCCGAGCGAGACCAACACTCTCCCCACCATCCGGTGAAACATTGCCCTCGATATACAACTAGAAATAGCTTAGATTTGGGCTTGCACAAAACAACCACAAAACCACCACTACAACAATCTATTCCTCCAAAGATGTAAGTGCTTCTCTTTGTGAGTTCGGGTCCAGGCTGTAGTATGCAACCAGCGGGTTTGGAACAAACACAATTCGACTGCTAGACTTCAACAAAGCCGTTCAACAACACGCTAGCACTATGCAGCTGCCAACAGCAATACCGTTAGCACCTGGGATGGGCAGGGGTTTATGGGTTGGATACAAGGTGGCTGGATCGCTAGATCGAGAGCACCAGGGCAGAGTATGTAGGTTTGTGAAAATCCTCGCAAAAGGGGTACCCAAAGACTATTGAGGCTAACAACAAGGGGACTTCAATCCTCAAGCGACAAGGCAGTCCTTAAGCCGCTGACCTATTCCTTAACTAAGAACAGGAATGTTTCCACTTTGTATTGGCAATAGACACTATAAGTGTCCAGCTAGCGACCTAACACACTACAACAGTGCTTCCGTCAATATCGGGGTGAAGGCGAAGTAACTGACAAGTTACAGTTGGTCTAGAGGTGGGGGCACCTAGTCCGTCTTCTTCTTAGTGGGCTCGAGTCAACACACAATCACCTAGCAGGCGATCCAACACACTACAATAATATCGGGGTGAAGGCAAAGCTACTAGCGCAACTGCTAGCTGGTTCTCAAAGAGAACACCCTTGGTTTTATACGTGAAGACTCCTCGAGTCAACAACAGGAACCCCAACTTAAGATCTCGATGTGTCCAGAGTCAACAGTATTGATTCCAATAAAGCTACTACTTGTGAAGTGTGTGTACAATCTCCACTAGCAACCTGAGACCACCTGCACCAACTTCGTACAAAGTTGGGGTGTAATAATCTGAGGTTCTAGCCTGCTCTGTGCTCCCTTTATACTACTGAGGTCCATGGTACATGTGATAAACAGAATGAATAATCTAAATTTGTGAAAATGATGTGATGGGTACAACAGCCAATGAAACGACTGCCGTTTGGTTTTATGATGGGTCTATGCCAAGCAGAACAGCCACACTGATCTGCTAGCGTCCATTTATGGGTATCGTGAGTGATTCCTCAGCTTGCCATCAGCTGCTGGCATCTCTATCCTGACGAAGCGGAGTTGAATCCACTGCCTGGAGTCATCGAGCACAGGTCAGAGCACCGGCTAGCAGTCTGTTTATCCGTTACTGCATATGTGGTGACCCGTACATCCACACCAATAGCCTGCTAGCTATTCCTCTACTGCTTACTTGTCTCCGTTTGTGACTCACAACCGCATCACAACAGTCACATGCTCACATCTGTGTTTCAGGTCTCGGGTCGGTCACTAGTAGGGTACCACATACTAGCACCCTTGCTAGAAGTGTAATGGCTCTCGCATATATCTGTACTATAGTTGACTATCGCTCAACCGGTAGATGTACCACCACCTTTTTTCTCTCTCTTTTAGTCCTTAGTTCATTCATGTATGTTACAAGTTACGCACGCACACGCTCGAGTAAGCACGCGCTTACTATATGTCACACTGTTACGTACTCACAAAGATGTAGTATATAGTGCCGGATCACGGCCCGAATGAACACTTTCTACTACTTCATACTTGTGCTACATCTGTAAGCTCTAGCAACCCTCTTAACGGTCCAGCACTCAGAGGTGATCACTGGTTAAGGTATGTGATTGTCTATAGCTTATCGCTTACGCAGCAGAATTGACTTCAGCCTCGAAAGGATCTTCCTATCGAGTGTCGAGATCCACTGCTTGGGATATTCCTGGGCATAGGTGGATCTCTACTGAAGTGTTCACACCATTCGGACTCGTGCTCGCTAGGCGCTCACTTGACAGTCTACCGGACTACAAGTATTTGTGGGTAAGACTATTCAGCACGTCCTACAAAGGTGGACGAATCCGGAACTGTTGACACCCTGGCCGGCTCCTTTGACAAGTCTCCTATCAAAACACGTACCTCAAACCCTGCTAGCTCCTTTACCTATCGGGACTCACCTCCACACCTCTCTACTGGACATACGAACAGGGATTCTCAGCGAGTCCGCTTCGACAATACTGGGGAATCTTCTAGCCCTCTCCTCCAGAGATTGTGGACCCGCTCATCTGATACTCCCACCGCCCGGCAAACGTCTCCGCAAACCACGAGGTCCGAAGAAGATTCTATTGCATTCACATGGTGGGCATCTGCCCGAAATTCCCGGTTCACGGGTTCTCGCACGGTCCGAGGAGTCACTTTACACGCTCCTATTACCGGTCGTCGGTGTCTCTACATCTCCCACGAATTCTCCGATATACCTATGGACTCCCAGCAAAGCCCCGCTCCAGGAGCGAATTGAAGTCAAAAGGAACGGAGCTTCCTGGAGGCTGGACTAGTGAGGGATCCGAGTGATGACGGCGCCACCTGGGTTGCCTGAGACTCGGTGGGAGAGTGCACTGGCTGCAACGGGATTTGCAATCCCCAGTCTATCTGATGCGCGCGCCAGGGGAAGAAAGTGCGCAGAGCACTTCTGTCGATGATTGATAGAGCGCGGTGAAACGCCGTAACAAGAGCGCGCGGCATCTAGTGCTATTTTGCGATTTCCTAGGACCAGTATTTATACAACGGGAAAGCGCTAGCACTTCTGAAGTGCTATTACTAGCACTCAGGACTCTGGCTAGGTGATATAAAGGAGAACTGGAGTGAGCCCAAGCTGCCGGTTGTAGCCTCAGATACGACTAGTGTGACGCGCTAGCACGGTCTGAAGGCACAAACCACGGGGAAATAACCATAAGCCTACACAGTCAAGGTGCTAGCACCTAGGGAGCGAGACACAGAAGAGTGGTATTGCGAGCACGCTAGCTGGAGGTGCGAGTGGCGAGTCTGGGATCTGAAGGGTAGTAAACTATGCGCTAGCAGCCTTCTAGCAAGGGCGCTAGTGTGCGGTACTCCTATAGCGATCGACCCGAGACCCGAAACACAGATGCGAGCACGTGACGGTCGCGATGCGGTCGCGAGTCACAAACAGAGACAAAGTAGATAGTAGAGGAATAGCTAGCAGGCTATTGGTGCGGATGCGCGGGTCACCACATATGCAGTAACGGATAAACGGGCTGCTAGCCGGTGCTCTGACTCGTGCTAGATGACTCCAGGCGGCAGATTCAACTCCGCTTCGTCAGGATAGCGATTCCAGCAGCTGATGGCAAGCTGAGGGATCACTCACGATACCCATAAATGGACGCTAGCGGATCAGTGTGGCTGTTCTGCTTGGCATAGACCCATCATAAAACCAAACGGCAGTCGTTTCATTGGCTGTCGTATCTATCACATCATTTTCACTCATTTATATTATTCATTCTGTTTATCACATGTACCATGGACCTCAGTAGTATAAAGGGAGCACAGAGCAGGCTAGAACCTCAGATTATTACACCCCAACTTTGTACGAAGTTGGTGCAGGTGGTCTCAGGTTGCTAGTGGAGATTGTACACACACTTCACAAGTAGTAGCTTTATTGGAATCAATACTGTTGACTCTGGACACATCGAGATCTTAAGTTGAGGTTCTAAGTTGTTGGCTCGCGGAGTCTTCACGTATAAAACCAAGGGTGTTCTCTTCGAGAACCAGCTAGCAGTTGCGCTAGCAGCTTTGCCTTCACCCCGATATATTCGTAGTGTGTTGGATCGCCTGTTAGGTGATTGTGTGTTGACTCGAGCCCACTAAGAAGAAGACGGACTAGATGCCCCCACCTCTAGACCGACTGTAACTTGTCAGTTACTTCGCCTTCACCCCGATATTGACGGAAGCGCTGTCGTAGTGTGTTGGGTCGCTAGCTGGACGCTTATAGTGTCTATTGCCAATACAAAGTGGAAACGTTCCTGTTCTTGGTTAAGGAATAGGTCAGCGGCTTAAGGACTGCCTTGTCGCTTGAGGATTGAAGTCCCTTTGTTGTTAGCCTCAATAGTCTTTGGGTATCCCATTGCGAGGATTTTCACAAACCTACATACTCTGCCCTGGTGCCCTCGATCTAGCGATCCAGCCACCTTGTATCCAACCCATAAACCCCTGCCCATCCCAGGTGCTAGCGGTATTGTTGTTGGCAGCTGCGTAGTGCTAGCGTGTTGTTGAACAGCTTTGTTGAAGTCTAGCAGTCGAATCGTGTTTGTTCCAAACCCGCTGGTCGCATACTACGGCCCGGACCCGAACTCACAAAGAGAAGCACTTACATCTTTGGAGGAATAGATTGTTGTAGTGGTGGTTTTGTGGTTGTTTTGTGCAAGCACGAATCTAAGCTATTTCTAGTCGTATATC
Source organism: Mycena olivaceomarginata (assembly GCA_029378375.1). NCBI lineage: Eukaryota > Fungi > Basidiomycota > Agaricomycetes > Agaricales > Mycenaceae > Mycena > Mycena olivaceomarginata. The sequence goes on along the minus strand of JARKIC010000586.1, from coordinate 84,804 downwards.
AAGTGCACCGTTTCAGCGGCTCAGGGTGCGCCGGAGCGAGAAGCCAGTAATGTGCTTTATCACCATAAGCTCCTGGCACGCGACAATGTAAATCACTGATAGACGAGGGGTCGTCAAACGGTGGGACGAACGGCAGAGGAGTGAGACGTACGTATAAGAAAGACTAGAGCCAGGACAACTCCCTCCGAGTCCACGTCACCGGGGGTGCTGGAGTTGATATCAGCGCTGTTTATGATCATAGGAAAGGCTCGCGATTGGATATAGAGGTTGAGAGTGTATTGGTAAAGTACATTCGTGTTGTAGGGCTTTATAGGCTGGACATGCACTGGCCTGGTCAAAAAGGAAGTTATGGGAAAGTGAAGATCGCTTTAAATAAGATCTATGACGTCGACGGGGCTTTTTCTTGGGAATTTGGAAACGAAAATTCCATCTCAATAGTGCAAGAAGAAAGATTAATCCACAATTGCATGGCCATGTCCTGGTCCTACGTATGTCCCGCAACTCAGACACCTGTTAAACACCTCTCCGAAGGGCTAACTGTCAAACTTCAAGAGGGCATTAGTTGGAGATTGGAATCAGTATAATGCAAATGTTGTACCTGAATACAGCGAGCACACGTCCAGGGTAGATGCTTGTGCTTCCTGTCTGCGGTAGTACAACCCTGTGGCACGCACAGCCTGGGCTACGTGCTCCAATATCAGGGCCTCGTCTTGGCCTCATATGGCATCAGACGCCAATAGCAGACATAAACGGTGGGGCGTCCTGACTGTGCCCGCACGGCACACAACAATGCAAGCGGTGCGAGAACATACTGGGCACGACCCGCAGCTGACAGTAAGCACGAGAACTGCACGGGAGGAATTGACATCGTGGGTAGCACAGATGGAAAGATGCACCTTTAACCCATAATGCCTGACGCGGGACAAGTAGATTATACCCGCCCGACGAAGTGGTGCGACATCAGCGGGTACACGGACACCAAGCGGACACACGACACGCGCGCGCCTATTGCTGCACACACAGCCCGGGCTACGTGCTCCAATAGTGGATGCTCACCTTGTCCTCGTACAGCATTCAAACACCAATAGAAGCCGCAAACGGCGGGGGCATCCTGATTGTGCCTGCCTGATGCAAGACAATCCAAGCGGCACGAGAACGTGCTGGGCACGACTCACGCAGCCGCCAGTATGCACAAACAGTGCATGGGAACAACTGATGTTGTGGGCGCCCAGACGGAAAGCTGCGCCTTTAACACCTAACACCTGGTGCGAGACAAGTATACCCGCCTGACGAGGTGGCACAACATCAGCGAAGTGAGACGGTCGTTATCAGCCGCGGCTTCTTCTCGCCACTGAAAATAGAGAAAGCCAGAGCGTCGTTGGACTTCGGGATTCAGAGGGACACAGAGGGACACCCATCTTAGGCAAGCAGGGGAGGAAGGACGGGGAGGCGCTGTGTAAGGTGTTCCCAGTGTGGACACCGAGCGCAAGACGGTCACGAGTAGTACTGAAGGATGCGACTGAGGCCGCAGGTCGAGTTTGACCAGAGATTGGATGGGCAAGTCCAGCGAATGCTGGGTCGTGGGGAGGGACGAGACCAAAACACACGCCATGAGTGGGTGGACCGTTTGAAGAATGGGTACTTGTTTCACGCAGCCAGGTGTTGCTCGGGGGTCTCGACTTCTTGGCCATCTTCCTCGTGCTCAATTTGGTCTAGTGAAGACCGCCGACTGGCGCACGTACGTGGAGCGGTGCGAGGATGCGCTGCCACAGCTCCCCCGCAAGGAACAGGCAGGGCCACGCTGTTGCCTGATGCCAGGAGATGGGACGGCGGTGATGGCGTGTTTCGATGGTGTGAATAGCTCTAGAAAAATGACAGCAACGACGTGAGGGCCTCGTCGTACGCTAGGCCGGAGGACTGGGCAGCTGCTGAGCAGAGAAAAATGTTAGTGGGCACAGGGGGTGGTGGAGGAGAGGTATGTACCGTGATATGATGTCGTCTGGCCTACGTTGTCTGGCCTACGTTGTCGTGTCTCACTCGGAAGGAAGTCGCCAGGGTTTCGCGGAGGAAAGGCGAGAAAACTGCGGAGAATGCAGTCCTCGAGAGCGTGGCAAAGACCCTGTGCACGAGCCGAGCACACACCGCTGTACCTGTGGAAGGCGACTCACCAGCGACTGTGGCCAAAGTCGCACAAAGGTAATCAAACCCCCAGCTCTATTAGCGTCCGAGAGACAGTGCCGAGGATTCCATTGTCGTTCAATCGGAACCATATCTTTAAGCTTGCAGAAATCGCAAAAGTCTGAGCCGTTTGGTTTCGGTCAAGACAAACTGTACCGCTCACACCACAGAACACGGCCACCATCGTAGTGCACACACAGATGGTAATAATAATCTGCAGAAAGTTGGTACGACATAGAGGTAGATGGCACGCACATACATTATTCACATCTCGCACTCGCCATTCTGTGTCCAGGAAACCTAAAAAGAAATCTGTGAAAAGAAGCAGACACTGCACTGGCTAGACACATACACCTTTGGTGAGCGTTGAGAACATCCCGAAAGTCGGCCGAAATCGGCCGATGGCACGTAGTTCGAACACCACTCACTCCGCCAAATCAACTGTATTGGCAGGCCCGAAGATGTTCCTGATATCTCATGTTCCAGCCACAATATAAGAGCTACCAATATTGGAGAAATCGGGTGTAGTTTTGGACCAACTGAAACTGGAAGTATCAGGTGCCCGCCCGATACTTATCAAATCCAAGCGACTGATACTGCTGCTGATACTGCCGGATCATCCGGGCCGGGGAGGGCCGCTCCGGACCGGTGACTGATACGCTGTCTGATACGTTGCATATCAGCCTCAGAATTATGAAGTCGGATACTCATTGTTTCAGTGAGGTAGATACTAACCCTGAAATCTCTAGTTTAAGCTGTGCTTATTCTGTTGCTGGAATTCAAGATATCAGGAACATTTCCAGTAACTCCGAAACAACAAAATTCTCGGAGTGACTCCGTCCAGCCCCCCACTGGCTTCAATGGCCAGTGTCGATGAAAGTCTTCCCCTAACCAAATGCATGTTAGCTCTTGTGTTGGCTTGACATGAGAACTCATGAGAACCATATCGCCAATCGCTTCTAACCGACTCCCATCAGTCCCTGCTACATCGTACTTGTTTTATTATGATTCGCTTGTACGATACCTACGCTACATTCCACCTGTAGCACTGCCTTGACCCTTGTACTTATACCCTCGGTTCGTCGTAGTACGCTTCGTCGAATCAACGCCAGTTTCGGGGCCACCTAGCTCTTGAGATTTTCTCCTCGTTCGTGCTCTCGTTCTAGCTTCAGGCATCTCGGGGCCAGCCCCGTGACAGCTTTCACCCATGCCTGGACGAAAGTCGGTCTCAGAAGAAGACCTGGTTGACCTTCACGGAAAGGTAGTAGTGGTCACCGGGGGAAAGTAGGACTCCGGGCATTAAGCGTCGTTGAATCAGCAATAATTTGACGGCGCACAGCACAGGCATTGGGTATGCGACCATCCAGATGCTCGCGTGCAAAGGTGCAAAGGTACTAGGCAAGCCAGCCATTACACTCAAATTTGACCTTGAGACAGGTCTACATGGCCGCACGAAGTGAAGAAGGGGCTCTGGAGGCCATCAAGCAGCTGCAATCAGAGAATATCAATGACGGCAGCGTGCACTGGCTCAAACTTGAGCTTTCTGATCCCCGCGCAGCCAAGCGCGCGGCACAGGAGTTTCTTGAGAAGGAGACGCGGCTTGACATACTTGGTAGGTTCTGATCTATTCGTGACTGCGATACTCAGCATTTCCAGTCAACAATGCGGCAAAGTGAGCCTTTGGGAATATCAAAAGAATTTCTCTGAGAATGCCTTCAGGAGCCTTCATGGTCCTTTCAAACTAGACAAGGATGGCTTGCTCGATATCATGGTTTTAAAGCAAGCGGATCTTACATTTCCCAAACACATCGTCTAATATCCGTCCAGCCACATCAGCCACTTTGCGTTCACGGATGCCCTCTTGCCGCTCATGAAAGAAACGGCAAAGGAAAGCGGCTCCGACGTTCGCATTGTGAATGTGCGTCTGGTGCTGCAGTGTCTTTGATTGCAAGCTGACGGCGAGTGCAGGTCAGTTTGATAGCCCACAGCAGGGTCAAAGCAGAGACATTCGCCATGCGGGAGGCCTTCAATAAGAACTACGGGGACTCTTTCAACGGATATCTCAGCACATACGGTTCGTCCCACCATCCTCGCGCTGCGCCCGGTACATGACGACCAAGTAAAGGTCACTCGAAGCTCGCGAACGTCCTTCACATCAAGGCCCTCCAGAAACGGCTTACCGCGGCGTCCATCCCGATAACCTGCATCGCTGTGCACCCAGGTGCCGTGCGGACCGTTGGCTCAGACGGGTTCCTCGCGAACATACCGTGTCTGGGCGGGTTCCTCAAGAATTATATCGCGCCGCTAGTTTTTCACCCGTGGCGCCACGGCGCGGTGAGCGTCGCGTTCGCGGCTGCGGGGACGGAGGTGGCGGAGAAGCGGGAGATGTATCGCGGCGTGTACATCGTCCCGGTCGCAGCCATCGCGTCGCCGTCGAAGTCTGCGCTGGACGAAAGGTTGCAGGAGGAGTGTTATGAAACCACAGAGAAGATCATCGCGGACTTGTCCTAGAATTCAATGCACGACGCGTTTTGTGGTTCTCGAATGCTCCGGCCGCTTCGCTTGCGGGTCGGTTGCTGACTTGGATGGCGGGGCCGGGATGCCGGTGCGCGGCGGATAGATCCGGCACCTCGGGCTCGTCGCGGCGTCAGACGGCTCAGTGAGGTCTTGAATGCTCCTGCCCATCACGCTCGCGCGCATGCAATGTGCACCAGTGCTTCCCGTATGCGTCACGGTATAACGCAAATACAACGCGTCGCCGTACAGCTTCCCCGCAGACGGCTGCTTTCTTTCGCCGCTATGGCGGACCCGAGCTTTTCCCGCTCTCGATTGGCCACCCTGCGACTCACTGCAGGGACACACTATTACGGGGTTTTCGGAATGAGCGCCCGTAGTATTCCGCCTTCTCGTCGAGCTACCCGCGCCGCTCACCGTCTTCGCAAGCCACCTCGGTCGCCTTTCCTCATGGCCTCGATTCGCATGAGACCCACTCGATGCGGGACTTCCGGTACGCCTTCACTGGCATTCGCATTCATTTCATACTCTAACTTATATTCCTGTAAACCCGTTAGCGCGGAATCGGAACGGGGGAGAACAAAGCGTACCTACCCAGCGTGTAGACCTAGCTGTGTGAATATATCCCTTTCTTTTCTTCTCCGCACCCGTCCCAACTCGCCTGACCATCCGATCTCCTCCAAGACGCGCCCGGTGCCGCTTCGGCCTGCAACGCATGTCCGAAACACATCGCAAGTATGGATTCCCTCCGCGCAATCGATCCGCACCGGCGTCGTGGATCTGCCAAGATTCTGCGTCAGATCTAGAAGACGGCGGGCGGCCGGGTGCTCTGAATACGATGCCGAGTGACCGTACACGCAGAACGACACCGAATTGGCGCAAGTCTCGAGTCGAGTCGAAAGAAACACGGGCAGTGAGAACGCGCGCAGTCCTGCGAGAGCTCGAGCGGACGCCCCTTCACTCCCCTTCGAGTTCAGTCCCAGCGCACGGCGCGCATTCACCAGGGCGAGCCGAACTGGACATAGTACGGGGCGGGCGCTGCGCAGAGGACAAAGTAAGCATTCCGAGCTCGTTCAGAGAACTCGGAGGGACTTACAGTTGTACATAGGTCGTTTTCGCCGCCAGCACGAAGCATCGATGGGCCGCGCGCACATTCAAATCACGACAACACGGTGCATAGTACGCTCTCCCATCCCATTTCTTTCATCCACTGACTGTGTTGCTTGCCCCCATCTCTCGCCTCCGTGTCCCGCTCAGCGACGACACGCCCCCACCCATCTTCGCGGCCTCAAAGCGCGCGATACGCGTGCGCTGTGGCCCTCGATGCGGCGGCAGCAGCATGATAGACGCTGCTGCTCCCTCGACCTGGAATGCTCGTGTTGGGGGTCCACACGTTTTCCCCGGGCGCGTTCCTTTCTTCGCGCGGAGAGATGCGGGTCCTTTCAAGTTCTTTTCTCGTTGACTCGGCTCTCTAGGCGTATGTCTGTCGGGCATTCTTCAGCAACGCCTCCTCGTGCTCGACCACAAGTAGCCTCGTTGCACTCTCGCCCATGGTGCCCTCGACGGGGAGTCGACGCGCATATCCCAGCACCGCCGAGGACATCGAAGCTTCGTCAGGGAGACGCTGGAGGGCATGACAGCGGTGGATTGCACTCCATGGGGGCGGTATGAGGAGGTGGCCTGACTACAAATGACACCTACTGGCACGGAAACTCCATCCCCATGTTGTCTTGTCGCACTCCGTCCCTCGTCACCCTCTTTTACATTCCTCTCTTGCTCCTCTTCTCGGACATGTGGCCTGCGTCTGTCCTCCCCCCTCGCAACTCAATACCACAGCGCTCAGAGGGCCCAACGCCTCGTCGAGAAGACGCGCAACAACACAGGCAGCAGTGACGACGAGCCGCTTGCGGATTGGATTGCGATGCGCGGGGAGGGCGCCCTTGACGGTGGAAACAGCGTAGGTCGTCCTGTTGTCTGCATTCACTTCAAGTTCTGACTGAGGGTGGTGCGCTTCTTGGGCCGGGCAGCGACAGATACCAGCCGATCCCTATGTTGTATTGACACACGTGAACCAATTGCACTCCACTGACGATCGTCTCCGTGAATTACTCGCCAGAGAGCAGAATCAAGCCCACCATGCCGAAGCTCAATGTTTTTGTCCGAGTTATAAGGATGAGGTCTACAAGGCGAACGGACAAGGAGCGCGGTTCAGCCGCCGCAATGACATGACTAACGGACTTCAAGTTTGACAGTCGATTCGTCGGAGAGTGGAAACCCGGACTTGTATTCCTGAGAACCGAACGGAAGTCGATCAGGCTTCGAGCTCGATAACATTAATGGTACAACGAAAGCTCGTGTCAATTCTCCAGTACGAATACCCGGTATTCAACAAGTTGAAATTTCGGCGTCTGTTTTCACAGACATGCAAGAAGCTGGTGTAGTATATGCTCTAGGAACCAATGTTGTCAATGACGAGCGACGAGGCAAAATGAGGCCGTACCAGTACAGCCAAGCCTGGGCTGTGACGATTTTTTCCTCGGCGCAGCGAGGAAGCAATTGCCACACTTTTTCGGCATCCTCCTCTGGCAGATCACTAGCAATAACAACTCTAATGTTTCGGAGTGATGGAAGTGTTTCCCCGACGAGAGTATTGTCTAGTTGAGACCAGGTCGCAGGAGTTGCATAACAGTCGTCAGTGATTCCATCCCAGAGGAAACACGTGAGATGTAGGGTTATCTCTTCAACAGTTTGCGGTAGTTGTGCAAAAATATTCAGAAGCAGGTGCAATTTGTCATTAGTGTTTTGCAGGGCCCGGCTCGGCCTGAAAGCCGGGGCTTGGGCCCGGCCCGGGAGGGCTTGGGCTTCTATTTCTTGAGGCCCGAGCCCAAGCCCTGGAGAAGGGCCTGGCCCGGCCCGGCTTGGGCTTAGGCCCGGGCCTGCAAGTCAAATATTATGTAAAATATCGAAATTTAATTATCCATGTCTACATACTCATCCGGCTCGTAATTACCATAGCATTGTCCAAAATCCAACCCAGGTGCCTTTGGTGCAATGTATCCTCCTGACATCACTGTGGTAGAGGAAAAAATATGCGGAATCAGGGACTTTTATACCGGACAGCGAGGCTGCTGCCGAGATCCCGAACTGTAAGTACAGGAGAAAGAAATCACGGCGCTGTCAAATGTTGGAGGTAAGTAGAACGATGACGCACACATCAAAAATCCCGTCCAAATTTTGATGTACTGCGTCATGGGATCAAAAATACTGGTGACTAATTTTAGCCGGGCAAGCCCGGGCTTAGGGGCCTGGCAGGGCCTGGAAATTTCCAAGCCCGAGCCCTGGGCCTGATGAAGCCCAGTGTAGGGCCCGGCTCGGCTCGGGCCTGTGCGGGCTTCAGGGCTTCAGGCCGGGCCATGCAAAACACTATTTGTCATACAACTGGATTCTGATGTGTTTGACCGTCACAAGATATGGCGAGTCCCGAAGAGAAACTGCAAAGAGTATCAGTCGGCTAGTCCTGGATGTGAGATGTATCGATCAACGTACGCATATTGTTGTTGCCGTCAAACGACATCCCGAGTTCGCACAGAGACATCCCAAAGCGTTCAATGAAATGTCTGAACTCCACCGGATGTGAAGTTGGTAGATCAGCCACAACCAATGATTTGATATCACCGGGATGGAGATCGGTGAACCACTCCAGGACAGTGTTTGCTGACCCGCCCCATGTAGGGAGGACTAGCTTTGTTATGCTCGAGGGAGGGGGGGACAATACTTTGTTGGTGTCGAGCCTGTCCCCGGAAAACTCTCCACAGATGGTAAGTGTTGTGAGATTCGTAAAGTGGGATATAAAAGACGCCAAGGCCGACATTCCGATGACCCAGGGTTGGTCTATCTCGAGTTCCCGAATAGCTCTTTTCAAGGTCGGTGGCATGGCACCGGCGATGACACCCAAATAGCCCGAGTTAAGTGTTTCACTCATGTGAAGCTTCAATGATGACAGGGCAGTAAATTTGTCGATGTGGAGGAAGTGGTCAAGCCAGGCCGCCGCGGTCATTGGGTTTTCGTCGTCATCGTCATCTTCGCTTTCGTCGTCGTTCTCCATCCTAATCGCAAGTGCTCGTATGTGCGGAAAGAGAGTGCATCGCGGATTATCCAGAAGTGGTAAGAGTTGGCGCTTGTTGCCCCAGAGGATCACCTGCCTCAAATCCAGCGGTATTCTGGCAAACAGAATCTTGCGTGTGATGCACATCCAGCGGAAGCAAACCAACGAGAAAGTCTCGAGTGCCTTCTTATCCTCCTGAGCTGATTCAATGATCAGAGAGAATATTTCAGTAGGAAACCGTGGCCCTTTCAGCTGGAGGCTTGATGTAAATATTCCTTTGAAAGTATGTACTCAAGTCGGAGCTCGCTCACCCAATGTATTTCCTGCCATAGCTTCGAGTTCTCCTGCTCAAGCGCCGCAATTTTGTTCTCCTGGACTGCAATTTTGTCCTCCTGTGCTGCCATGCGTGTTTGTAGTCCGACGATGAGAGCATGTAAATCGCCGAGCGTTGGCCCTGCCCCGGCCGATTGTACGCCGTGGGCCGGACCTTCGCGCATCGTTCAACGGATCATCTGTAGTTATAATGAAGTTTACCGTACCTCTGCGCCCTCGGTTGCTCAGCGGGGTCTGAGAAGTAATCCGCCCGCGTTGTGCGTACATCGGTGAGGGTTTGTGGTTGACAAGTCACGTGTAGGATGTAGGTTTGCTTTGTTCAAATTGTTCGCGTAAGTATACGTAACGGAGGTACTTAGTAGAGTGTGGGCGCGATCATCACAGAGCTCGAAACTATATCTATAAGTATCAGGGTCCTCCGGTTAATTCGGGGTCCCGCGAATAAGCTGCCACAGACATTGTCACAAATATTGCTCTAAAATGAAGGAGGACAGGTAAGGAGCCCTCCGCGGCGGACACTCGACGAGCGAGACAGCATAGTACAACGATGCGATCAAGCTATACAGTGCACACCGTGCGCAAGTGCGTGGAGCCACCCAGTGCGCTGCGGACGAGGGGAATGGCTGCGGGCGAAGGGCATGACACGATTCTTGCCAGTGTGGTTGCCTCAGCAAGTCGGCGGCGAAGCGGGGCGACTATGGCCTGCCACGTGAACAGGTTGGGGTGGGCCACCGATGATGTCGAGTGGCATTTGCTCACGCCCGAAGTATTCGGGCCAAAAAGTGCGAGCGCCTCGAACGCTCGAGCGAATCGTTACCAGTGTACGGCTCATAGAGTAGCGTCTGGGGCTCAGTAGCAAGCGCAGGGAGAGCAGGAGCGGGTCATGAGGGGATGGCGCCGAGCACGTAGAGGTACAAGGATGCGGGGGCCGGTAGATGTGCTCGCTGGCGGTCACAGTAGGCATTTAATCGTCCGCAGGTTCACCTTCACGGACGTGTTTCTCGTATTACCACCGTCGCGAGGGGCATGCTGGAGAGCTTGGATGGGAAGGAATCCTCGACACGAGACTCCGCCACACCCGCCCCGCCTCGACAGGGACGTAGATCGGAATCGAAGGCTTAGCACGGCGATACCGGGCGTAGTACTGGGAAGGCGACGCATTTACAAGTCGCCCTCCCGCGCCTGCGCGCTGAAAGTAGTGCAGCAAGGCAAGCACCTTAATCGAGGCGCAGGCGTGTGCATGGGCATACGGCCCACGCCTGCGGGGGCCGCTCTGATGTGCGAGCAAACGGCGGAAGATGCAGCGTGGAGAGAGTGGGTTTAGCAGTATGCGTGCGGATAAGTGAGTCGTCAATACTGAGGGCCGCCGGCACTGGCAGAGACGGCTGCTGTCCGGGTGTACATGAACACGTCGGTGCAGCGGCGGCAGCATATCGGGGATCATCTGCGCGAGGACCCGGCCCTGCTGCGTGCACTGGCGCGCCGTGATCGAGGGCTTGAACGCGCGCAGGTCCTCCGTGCCCCCGAAGAACGCATCGTTGTGCGCCATGACCGCCGTCGGCGGCGGAGCAGGTCGCACTGCAGGGTCTTGACCGCGAGCACGTCGGGCGGGATGTACGCGAAGAGCCGCCGGTAGGCCGTCTCGAGCACCACGACGTGCCGGTATATCGAGTAGCGCAGGTTCAGGTTTTGGTACAGTCCTGGCGGCGAGGGGACAGAGGGAGGGACGTAGGGAGGGAAGAGAACTCGGCGGTTACGGTGCTTGCGAACCAGGACGCTTCGTCTTTCTAGAGGGGAGACGATCGTTTGGCGCACAAGGGGGAAAGGAGATGTAATGCCGCCTCGGGTGCCCGCAAATTACTGAAATGCGCACTAAGAAATCAGACAGACTGAAAGGATTAGAGCTACTCACTTCCCTTGAAATCCCGATGACTGCGTATCGTGTTTGGCAGAGAAACATCGAGTTTGTCGGCCAAAAGAGGAACAACAAAAGGGAAGTCCCGGATCGCTTCTATTAATGCAGCTGTACCTGCTGTAGGATCCTGCAATACGCCAAATTATTAGCACTTGAACTCGTATGTTGTTCAAAAACTACCTTGGACTTCCCGGCTGTCCGAAGAGCCAATGCGACCATCCGAGCAAAAGACTCGGATCGGCTCGCGCGTCTTTAGTATGTGGCCGACTTCTACGAGTAGAATACAGATCAAACATGTCCAGTAACCATTGGCTCATGCTTGTCTTTACAGCGAGGAAGTCTAAACGAAGCAGTGCACCGTGAGGGTCTTTCGCTGGATCAAGAGACAACCTGCGCAAAATAGAATCAGCCTCGGATCGAATGCAAAAGAAATAACGGTACAGTAGTCGAGCAAATTCGAACGCTGGACGAACACAACCTCTGCGCTGGAGGTCGCTGGAAGTCGCTGGAGGGGACTCTTTAGTCGAAAATTCATCGAGATTGGAGAACCTACGTCGTTTGCCTGGCGGCAAGGCAAAAAGGACGGTTCTCGATGTGATCAGAGTCGAGGCGATCCAGACCGGTTGTAAAGTTGAACGATCCGAAAAAGGCCCGCTCGTATGAGAATAGCGCCCTGTCAACAACTCGACCGCTTGCGCATATTCCACCGCCTGGTCAATTCACATGAAAAAATAATAATATATGGGATGACGAGCTACCTTCTCTGTGTCGGAACACCTCCGCCAACTAAGAAGCGTGTCCCCATGCCACGGGAATTTTCGCAGCAAGCCATAAAAGCCATTTAGGTCTAGGTGGACGTCAGAATTAAATTAAATGCAGAGAAAAAATACAACTGCCGGAGTACACGATCTTCATGAACGCGAGCGCGACGCTTTTATACTTTTTCGTGTACTCGTCCACCACCTCTCGTCCCGAGCGGGGTCCCACGCGTGGTTGGCGAGCTTGTCGCCAGGCTCCTCGTCAGACAGCATACGTAGCGACAGCCCTTCAACCAGGAGGCAGGTGGGTGGGCCAGGTTAGATCGCATTTGAAGCAGGTGCACACCGAGTGCTACTGATTCAGAGTCAAACTAGCCTCAATTTGATTCCGCCGCAAGCTGGGCAAAAATTGTGGAATGCAGGCAAAAAAAAAATAGAAAGCCCCATGAACCAGATTTGTTCACGGCAAGTCGACTGGTGTTAAGCTCGATGAAATAATACACACGAAGCGCTGCTCCACTTCATTCCCTCTGATCTGCTTTTAGACGAAAAGGGCTTCGGAAATGCATGGTGAGACGAACTTGAAAGCCAGGACAGTAATAGCAAGGCAATAGTGTCAGCGTCGCGTCGGAGTGGCTTACATTTACCGTTGATATGAGTTAGGGAAACACCAGATTTAGTGCAGGAAAATCGTGTAGCAAGTTGGACGGGTAGAAAAGTAGGACTCGGCCAAGTCAAAAGAGCTTGAGGATTTGTGGAGAGGAAAGAGAGACTTTTGCGGTAAATGCTGATGCCAGTGATGGGCTCAAAGACAAAGATGTGGCAGTGCTAGATTTTATCTAATCTAAGTACACTGATGCGATGCGAGGTCACTCCGTCTCTCTTGTGTCTGTGATCTGACTGTCTTCAGATTTCACGTCCAGTACATAAGAGAGGCTGAAACGAGCCTACACTCCGTCTACTTTGCGTTTCACTCAGGCCGGCTCGCGGGCTCGCCTTGCCTCAGCTCCCAAAAACTTTGAAAAGCAAGAGAACTCTCGTAGTTTTATTCAACCTCAGAATCGCCAGGCCCTAGACTGCCTCGACCGCGGGCGGCGCCGTATCAGAGATAGCAATAAAGCACGCGTGCCCCTCGGCCCTGGCGGTTCCTGAGGTGGGGATTCCTGCTCAGAGAGGAGAACGGACGGATATACGCTGCACCAGTCAATTTATCAGCGAATCCCCCGCCCGTCCAGGTGCCCCAACGTCCTTTCGCGGCGGGCCCTGTTTCCCGCCCTTCTTCCTCCTCGTCGCAGCTCCCAACCGCACACCCTCCGAGGCACTCGTATCCTTCTTCTGCTCTCTCTGGCCCTCCTCACCCCCAGCCCCCGACAAATGCGCCCCGGCACCACCCACAGGCACCTATGCTTAGCACCCCGCAGCCCCAGTTCCGCGCGCCGCTGAGCACCGTGCTCGAGTCCGCGTGGGCGGCGTACACCCACACGCTGGAGGCACCTGTCGCCCAGATGGAGTCCGACGCGCGCGCCGCGGCGGCCGAGAGCGCGCGGCTGGGCGCTGAGCTGCGGCAGGCGGGCGCGGCGGTGCAGGGCCTGCAGGGCTACGTGCAGCAGATGGAGCAGACGGCGCTGCGCCTGCGGGGCGAGCGGAACGAGGCGCGGGCGGAGGGCGCGCGGCTGCAGGGCACGTGCGATGCGCTCAGGCGGGAGTGCGGGGCGCTGGGGAAGGCGCGGCGCGCGGCGCTGGACGAGGTGCAGCGCGTGCACGGGGTGGCGCTGGCGAGCCAGCGGGATGTGGAGCGGCTTAGGCGAGAGCGGAACGGGTTGAGGGCGCGATTAAACGCTGTAGCTCAGGAGGTGACGATTGTGAGTGTCCCTTCCTTCAGCTCTCATTCATCTTCCTCACGACGCCCGCAGAAACTCGACCCAGACCTGAGACCCAAATCCGAGCCCTCCAAATCCGAGCCCCTCGACGAGCTGGAGCTGCAGTATCCGCCCGAGGTGGAGGAGGCCGTCGCCACGATGTCGATCTCTCCCATCGACAGCGCGCGCAGCTTCCCCCCCGCCCACTTCACGTTTGACCCGGCCTCGGGGCAGGAGTCCTCCCAAGAGGACCGCAAACGCAGTCGCGCGGAGTACGAGGCCGAGGCGGACGGGGCCGGCGACAACCCCGGCTTGGACCTTGCCGGATACGCAGACGCAGGCGACGAGGGCGCACAGCGGTCCGCCCCGCGCCCGCGGCTGCTGCTCCCCCGCCCGGCGCCGTCGCTGGGGCCCGAGTTCCCGCCCGCGCTCCCCGGGGGCGGGGGCGGGGGCGCGGCGTTTGCGTTTCCGCAGCTAAGGGCGATGGACGTGAAGGGGATGAACAGCCCCGTGCGGTGGTTTATGGCGGTGTGGCGCAAGGGGGCTGGCGCGGGGCCCGAGGGGGGCGGGGGCGGGGGCGGATGAGCCCCTGGGTGGTCGGCGAGACGCGGTGGCGGCGCCCGTCAAGGGATTACCGTCACAGTGGTATGCGAGGTATGCGTGCGCTCGTCGAGATTCGTGCCAGCGGTGCGCTTTGGTGCAGCAGGATGATGTTCGCGCATCCCATCCCATCCCAGGGCGCTGCGCATGAGCACGTCGCAGTGTTATGGGAGAAAGAGCGAGACGAAGATTCGCGGCATCGGGGGTCGTGGTGGCGGAGGAAAGGGTGGTAATATGGTGGGCGCCTCGCTCTTCCCCCGCTTCCCCCCTGCCCCACCCGTTCGCCGTCGCTTCTCCTCCGGCCCTCATGCGCACTGCTGAGGTGGGGTGGAAGAGACGGTCGCGACCGTACAGTCGGTAGCGGGTCTTTGCCTTCGGCCAGGCCCGCCGTAGTACGCACCCATCGAATCTATCGCATATCTGCGGTAGAAGAGGCGGCGGCGGCGGCCGGAATAGAGCGAGACAGGAGGAGGATATGGAGAGTATGTGGTAGGTGCGTTCCCTTTCGATTCGGCGCGGCGTTGGACTGAGGAAATTTCTCTCATCTTGCGCCCGGGAAGGGACCGACTCGGTCGACGTCGCAGTTGGGAGACAATGCAGAGACGCGCAGCACAGAGGGTGGGAGGAAAAACTGTGGACCTCGCCGGTAGTATCTCGCCTTCTCGTCGAGCTACTCGCGCCGCTCGCCGTCTCCCTCCGCGCCGTCTGCGCAAGCCACCTCCGTCGCTTTTCCTCATGGCCTCGAATCGCATGAGACCCACTTGATGCGGGACTTTCGGTACATCTTCATTCGCATTCACTCCATACTCTAACTTACATTCCTGTAAACCCGTTAGCGCGGAATCAGAACGAGGGAGAACAAGGCGTACCTACCCAGCGTGTAGACCTAGCTGTGTGAGAATATATCCCTCTCTTTTCTTCTCCGCACCCGTTCCAACTCGCCCGACCATCCGATCTCCTCCAAGACGCGCCCGGTACCGCTTCCGCCTGCAACGCATGTCCGGAACACATCGCAAGTATGGATTCCCTCCGCGCGCGATCGATCTGCCCCGGCGTCGCGGATCTGCCAAGATTCTGCGTCAGATCTAGAAGACGGCGGGCGGCCGGACGCTCTGAATACAATGCCAGGTCAGCGTACACGCAGAGCGACACCGAATCGGCGGATATACTTCGAGCGATCCCGCCGCGCGGGACGTGTTTTTGCAGTAAAAACAGTGTCTCCCTTCGCGCAAGTCTGTCGAGTCGAAAGAAACACAGGGAGTGAGAACGCGCGCGGTCCTGCGAGAGCTCGAGCGGACGCACCTTCACTCCCCTTCGAGTTCAGTCCCAGCGCGCAGCGCGCATTCACCAGGGCGAGCCGAACTGGACGCAGTACGGGGCGGGCGCTGCGCAGAGAACGAGGTAAGAATTCCGAGCTCGTCGGAGCGACTTACAGCTGTACATAGGTCATTTTCGCCGCCAGTGCGTGCGCTCTCCCATCCCATTTCTTTCATCCACTGACTGTCTTGCTTGCCCCGGCCCCCCGCATCTCTCGCCTTCGTGTCCCGCTCAGCGACACGCCCCCGCCCATCTTCGCGGCCTCGAAGCGTGCGATACGCGCGCCCTGTGGCCCTCCGAAGAGGGCGCTCGATGCGGCGGCAGCAGCATGATAGCCTCTGCTGCTCTCTCGACCTGGCATGCTCGTGTTGGGGGTCCACACGTTTTCCCCGGGCGCGTTCATTTCTTTGCGCGGAGAGATGCGATTCCTTTCAAGTTCTTCTCTCGTTAACTCGGCTCTCTAGGTCCAGGTCGGTCGGGCATTCTTCAGCAACGCCTCCTCGTGCTCGACCACAAGTAGTCCCGTTGCGCTCTCGCCCATGGTGCCCTCAACACGCATATCCCAGCGCCGCCGGGGACATCGAAGCTTCGTCAGGGAGACACTGGAGGCTATGGCAGCGGTGGATTGCGCTCCATGGGGGCGGTATGAGGTGGCTGTTTTTTTTTTCCATCTGTAATGATCCTGTTCTGACTACAGATGACACCTACCGGCGCGGAAACTCCATCCCCATGCTGTCTTGTCGCACTCCGTCCCTCTCGCTGCTCTTCTCGGACATGTGGCCTACATCTGTCCTCCCCCTCGCAACTCGATACCACAGCGCTCAGAGCCCAACGCCTCGTCGAGAAGACGCACAACGCCACAGGCAGCAGTAACGATGCGCCGCTTGCGGGTTGGATTGCAATGCGCGGGGCGGGTGCGCTTGATGGTGGAAACTGCATAGGTCATCCTTTGTGTCTGCATTCCCTTCAAGTTTCTGACTGCGGATGGTGCGCTTCTTGGGCCGGGCAGCGACAGGTACCAGGGCAGAATACCGATCCCTATGCTGTATTGACACGCGCGAATCAATTGCACTCCCACTGACGATCGTCTCTGTGAATTACTCGTCAAAGAGCAGAATCAAGCCCACCGTGCCGAAGCTCAATATTTTTGTCCGAGTTATAAGGACGAGGTCTACGAGGCGAACGGACAACTTGAAGGAGCGCGGTTCAGCCGCCGCAATAACATGATGAACCAACGGACTTCAGCAGGTTTGACAGTCGTTTGTCGTGTCGGAGAGACGTCGGAGAGTGGAAACCCGGAGTTGCATTCCGGAGAACCGAACGGAAGTCGATCGGGCTTCGAGTCTTTGCCTCCACGTGTGATTCCTACCATCTCATTGAGTGCGACTTGTCCACAAATACCAGATAAGTCGAAAAATGCAAAGATGCGGACCAAATGCGGACGCTGTATAAGTCCAATCTATAAATGCTACATCGGATTCCCACCCCTGTCCAGGCTGCCTGCCACATGCTACATCGCATTCCCACAGCCTGCCACATTGCCTTGACTCCTCCCACCACAACGCACACCGTATCGATCGTATTCTTGTATTCTTGCTTGCCATGGACAATCCCGAGACCCAAGGGCTACGCTTACTCGCACTTGGCAAGTGATGCACAATCAGACTAGGATAATCTGACCCAGTATACCATACAGATGGCGGGGGCATCCGTGGTTTATCAATGCTGATCATCCTTGAGCATCTTATGTACAAGCTCAAGGTTCAAGAAAATCTTCCTGCCGTTCCCCACCCTTGCGACTATTTCGATCTGATTGGGGGAACCAGTACAGGCGGGTGTGTGCTCTGCTAATAAAATATATGCAATTCTCAGATTTTACCAGATTGATTGCCCTGATGCTAGGCCGCCTCAGAATGAGTGTTGAGGATGCTGTGAAAGCCTATGGACAACTGGCCAAGGAAGTCTTCTCAGATGTAAAACCCCTGGGGAGTGATGGAAGATTCAAGGCTTCAAAGCTGGAGAAGGCTATCAAAGAAATTGTGAGAGCCAAATCTGCCTTGCAGGACCCAGAAGAGAGGTTAGAAGACACTCAAAACAATGCATGCAAAACGTGTGTTTACAATATTCTGTTGGGAAAAAGCTAAGACCAATACTTGATCTAGGTTTGTGTGCACAACAACTGCAGTAAACATGTCTTTGCCGGTTCTACTCCGCACATATAATACTCCTGATTATCCAGCCATGGACTGTACTATCTGGCAGGCAGGTCGGGCTACTAGTGCTGCCCCAACATTCTTCAAACAGATTCAAATTGGACACCCTGGTCTGGAGGAAGCATTTCTGGATGGAGGCATGGGCCATAACAATCCTACAGCTGCTCTGTTATTGGAGGCCAAGGTTCTGTTTCCTGACAAGCAGATTGCATGTATCATCAGCCTTGGCACTGGGCAGCCTCACACCATCAATATTCCCAAACCATCTCTGCTGAATCGGTTTATCCCACTGGATGTTGTAAAGGCTATTCAGAAGATAGCTATGGACTGTGAAAAAGAGCACCAATCTCTTGCACACCATTTTGATGGAGTTGCAAGACTTTACTTTCGCTTCAATGTTGAACAGGGAATGCAGGATATCCAGCTAAATCAATGGGAGAAGCTTGGTGATGTAGCGGCAAATACAAGGCAATACATACAATCTCAGCCAGTTGTAAAGCAGCTTGCAGATGCAGTGACAAGTCTTTCAGAGAAGATTGGGAGAGTCTCCACTACTAGTCTGAGTAAATATTCATTTCAGGCTTCTGCTTATGAGATTCAATTAAATTTCTTTTAGCCACTGCAGCTGCTCTTGATGATGTCAAGCAATCTGAAGCTGCTCTAGCTCTTGTCAGATGTCCTCCTTCCTCCCAAATATTCCAGGGCAGGCAGGATATTCTTGCAAAAATGACTGAATATTTTTCAAAGGATATTGGGACAAGACATATATATGTTCTCCATGGACTGGGTGGCTCTGGGAAAACACAGATATCTCTGAAATTTCTTGACACAGCTAACCATCAGCCAACTCCTCGGTATGCATTATTACACATCACATAATTGGTAACTGCTAATTGTGATACTCAGGTTCACAAAACAGTTCTTTATCAATGCCAGTTCTCTACAAACTCTTGATACAGCCTTCAAAAATATAGCCATTGCTCACAAGATTGGAAACAGCTTGCAAGATGCTTTATCATGGCTAATTACCCAGACCGAAGAGTGGATGTTGTTGTTTGACAATGCAGATGATACAAACATCAACCTCTTTCCTTTTTTCCCAAGATGCACACATGGGAATATTATCATCACTTCACGCAACCCACAGCTCACTGCTCATGGACCTACCTCACATTCAAAAGTTGGGGACATGGATGAGATTGATGCAATTGATCTCCTCTTGCTGAGAGCAGGCAAGGAATACAGTGCTGAAACAGCTAAAAAGGCATTAGAAATTGTGAAGGTATTTTATTTATAGGCCCTGCCTGCAAGTGTACTGATCTTGTCTGTTCAGGAACTTTCCTGTCTACCTCTTGCAATCATCCAGGCTGGTGCTTATATCTTCAAGTGTGATTGCTTTGATCACTATCTCTCTATCTATGAGCAGAATCGTGCCAGATTACTTCAAGAGCGTCCTGAGCAGTCCCATGATGACTATAAATGGACTGTGTATACAACCTGGCAAATTAGCTTTGAGAAGCTGAGCCCGCTGGCAGCAGAGTTTCTGCAAATGTGCTCATTGCTGCATTATAAGAACATTACTGAGGACATTTTCAAGCAAGCTGTAGCATGGAGAGCTGAGGATGAGGAGGATGCTCAAACCATGCAAGAAGCTAGGACCTTCCTCCAGAATTTCCTGTCAGCTTCAGGCACCTGGGACCTGCTTTCCTTCATGCAGATATTGGCTGAAATAAAAGGATATTCACTTCTTGATAACCATGTTGGAGGCACATTTTCTATCCATCCACTTGTTCACTCATGGTGTCAAACTACTCTGAAGGATGAACCCAAAGCTCGAGAGTGCATGACAGACATTTTGGGAATGTCAGTCAGGTTGACAGATGATAGGTTTCAGTTCAGAATTGGGCTGATGCCCCATGTAGATGCCCTGATCCAAAGCCCAGCTGCAGTGAAGCCAGTGTTTCAAAGGCAATATGTCAAATATACTTTGACTCAGGTAAATACCAGGAAACTGAGCTTCTCCAGGCCACTGTCCTGGAGAAACAGAAGACACTTCTTGGTACCAACCATCCTGACACACTGCTTGCCATGGGAAATTTGGCTTTCACATATGGTCAACTTGGAAGATACCAGG
The DNA here is from genome assembly GCA_029378375.1 of Mycena olivaceomarginata. Classification (NCBI taxonomy): domain Eukaryota; kingdom Fungi; phylum Basidiomycota; class Agaricomycetes; order Agaricales; family Mycenaceae; genus Mycena; species Mycena olivaceomarginata. The sequence continues at coordinate 64,878 of JARKIC010000586.1, read as the reverse complement.
AAGCCGAGCTTCTTGAAGTCACTGTCCTGGAGAAACGGAAGACACTTCTTGGTGCCGACCATCCTCACACACTGGTTGCCATGGGAAATTTGGCTTCCACATACCGTGAACTTGGAAGATACCAGGAAGCAGAGCTTCTTGAAGCCACTGTCCTGGAGAAACGGAAGACACTTCTTGGTGCTGACCATCCTCACACACTGCTTACCATGGAAAATTTGGTTTCCACATACTGTGAACTTGGAAGATACCAGGAAGCAGAGCTTCTTGAAGCCACTGTCCTGGAGAAACGGAAGACACTTCTTGGTGCCAACCATCCTGACACACTGCTTGCCATGGGAAATTTGGCTTCCACATACCGTGAACTTGGAAGATACCAGGAAGCAGAGCTTCTTGAAGCCACTGTCCTGGAGAAACGGAAGACACTTCTTGGTGCCGACCATCCTCACACACTGCTTACCATGGAAAATTTGGTTTCTACATACTGTGAACTTGGAAGATACCAGGAAGCAGAGCTTCTTGAAGCCACTGTCCTGGAGAAACGGAAGACACTTCTTGGTGCCGACCATCCTCACATACTGCTTGCCATGGGAAATTTGGCTTCCACATACCATCAACTTGGAAGATACCAGGAAGCAGAGCCTCTTGAAGCCACTGTCCTGGAGAAACGGAAGACACTTCTTGGTGCCGACCATCCTCACACACTGCTTGCCATGAGAAATTTGGCTTCCACATACCGTGAACTTGGAAGATACCAGGAAGCAGAGCTTCTTGAAGCCACTGTCCTGGAGAAACAGAAGACACTTCTTGGTGCTGACCATCCTCACACACTGCTTGCCATGGGAAATTTGGCTTACACATACCATCAACTTGGAAGATACCAGAAAGCAGAGCTTCTTGAAGCCACTGTCCTGGAGAAACGGAAGACACTTCTTGGTGCTGACCATCCTCACACACTGCTTGCCATGAGAAATTTGGCTTCCACATACCGTGAACTTGGAAGATACCAGGAAGCAGAGCTTCTTGAAGCCACTGTCCTGGAGAAACAGAAGACACTTCTTGGTGCTGACCATCCTCACACACTGCTTGCCATGGGAAATTTGGCTTCCACATACCGTGAACTTGGAAGATACCAGGAAGCAGAGCTTCTTGAAGCCACTGTCCTGGAGAAACGGAAGACACTTCTCGGTGCCAACCATCCTGACACACTGCTTACCATGGGAAATTTGGCTTCCATATACAGTCAACTCGGAAGATACCAGGAAGCAAAGGAACTCCAAGCACAATATGATCATACTGTAAGTAACAAAAACTCCCAATGATGGTTTGGGTATTCAGTGTTTGAACAGGGTAGCCCCTTGTAAAGTTTGTCATTGGGTGATTTGGCTGTTGAGCTCAAAAGTCTCAGGAAGCTGAAGGTCTACTAATAGTGTTTTCTTAAGGTGTTTGCAATGAGGGTTCTGTGGGTTGATGCCTTAGGCATCCAGTATTGGAAGATTAGCTTATAATCCATATCAGCCTGCTCAAATTATGTTATGCCCATGCACATCTGGTTCCATCCAGATGCTCCATCCCTTCATCCTCCAGATCCTCGGATCCATTCCTCTGTCCATCCAGACACGGTGTCTGAGCTTTGGACACACATCCGATCAACTTGCTGATATGTCTGGCCTTGTCTGTCAATGCACACCTTTGGGGTTTTCATGCAATGAAGATTTACTGAGTGTTTCCCCATTTTCTGATCCTATGACTTATGCCCCACATGCTTCCCTCTTATTGTCTTCATTGTCTTTAGCAATACTTATTGTCTTTTGGTTACTTCCTTCTACATTCGGACTATCTCAAATACATGTTTACCTCTGGTGTAACTTTAGTTGATAATTAACGTGCTTTGCCTCCACATCGCTCCATCGTCCAATCTCTGCCTTCTTTGACTCTGTTGCTAAGTTAGTCAGTGTACCCCGCTTGTCTTTGTGGTATCGCTTTGTATCCGGACCTTTGTCTGGCCATCCATCCGTCTTTTGGTTGTCTGTCTTTTCGGCTGCTCAGCTCTGTCTTCCATCTATCTGGCTTTCCAGTTCTCGTCTGACACGGATAGAACAGTATTATCAATCCAACCTAATTTGGCTTCACCATGTCCAACAGCCATCTCGTTCCAACCACTGAGGTCCAGAATCATTGGCACTTGCACCAGTTCAGTGCAATCATTCTGATCCAAGTACCCAGGAAAGTTCTTCTTTCAACCCACCCACCAGCATCATCTCTTCGCCCCAGGATTCTTGTGCTAAGGCTCAGCCCCATTTTGAACAGGACGTTCAGCCTCACCCGAATGCTCCAACCATGTGGTCTCGGCCCTGACCAGCGTGGAGCTGCCTTGCAACCCTGGCAGTTCAGCTTTTTTCTGACCAGCTCTCACTATCCCAGTCCAATGTTTCCTCAGGTGATGGATTTCAATGAGTCCAAAGAATGCTCAGGTGCTGGTAGTATCCATTCCCCTTCTCCTGCACATTGTCGCTCATCATTCCAACCGATGCAAACCCCACCTATCATGGAAGTCCCTGAGGAACAAGATCCGTTGGAGGAAATTCCTCTGGCAACTTTGGTTCCCGTCAACAAGGGTAAAGGTAGAGCAAGTCCTGGACCTTTTCCTGATCCCGCAGATCGACCACCTGCTCCACCCAGTTCAACACCTGTTCCATGCCCAGGCCTGTCCAGACCTCCTGGTCCTTCTGATCCTCGATGTGGAAGGGGTGATAGCAGATCCGGAGATGGTGGTCCGCCTCCTGGTGGTCCTCCTCCATCTCATCCATACAGATCTAGTGCACCCGCACCCAACCCAGGACCTGGTGGCGGTGGAGGTGGTGGCAGTGGTGGTGGCAGACCTTTTGGTCTGGTTCCGCCTCCAGGTCCTCCAGGTCCCCAAGGTCCTCCAGGCCCTACCAATTACATACCTGCTCTGAACAACCCACAGCTTGATTTCACTGCAGCAAATGGCACAGGCGATGGCTCTCCTTGCACAGAACCTTGCACAGAACCCAGTCACTCCTTCCTGCTCCACCTGTACGGCTTCTCAGGCTCCAGACACCTTTGATGGTTAATTTTTTTTTCTTTCTTTTTTGGTGGTACGATCGGGCCAATAAGCAACTAACAATGGGTTAGCCCGCAGAGGCATGTATAAGGTTCAGATTGTAAGATCCAGGGAGAAAGACACACCAGCCAGAGTAATGTACTACTGCACACCCTTGCGGCGAGAAAGCAATTGCCACACTTCTTCAGCATCCTCCTCTGGCAAATCACTAGAGATAAAAACTCTTATGTTTCGGAGTGATCGAAGTGTTTCCCTGACGAGAGTATTGTCTAGTTGAGACCAGGTCACGGGAGTTGCATACCAGTCGTCAGTCATGCTTCCGGACCATTTTAAACTCAAGAGAAGTGGGGTTATCTCTTCAACAGTCTGCGGTAGTCCTCTTGGTATTGATTACCCAACCAGGGGCCATAACCACTAGACCAAAGTGACCATGTATGGTATTTTTTGTTACCCAGCTAGGGTAAGGTTAGCCTTACCCTACCTGGGACTGCTTATACCCACACCTAGGGCAGGTAAACTGCCCTAGGTCTTCGAAATTTGTTTGCTATGCTTATTATGTGTTTCAATATGTTTGCCAACCCTAACCAGCCCTAACCAACCCTAACCAAAAACCCCAACCTAACCACTACCCTAACCAACAGAAATATATATCCCCTGGTCCGAGACACCAAAGCACTAACCCCTACCACTAACCACTAACCCTAACATTAACCATGTGGCCCTATGCGGGCCATAATAGGTGAAAGACAGTCTTATTATGTAATAGTTGTGTGTGTGTACACCCCATTAATTTTTTGTTAATCATCTCTCTCTTAGTCTAGTTGGTCATGGTGCTTGTCTTGGGTGCTTAGATCACCTGGATGTATTTGGTTCAATCCCCAAAGCTGCCTTTCTTTTACATTCTCTAGGCGCCAGCTTCATGGACGCAATGCAATGCAGGTATAGTTGGCCTATAGGCCAAAGTCCATCCACATTGCATTATGGTTCATGATAACGGCCAACCATAATGCATTATGGTCACTTTCCTTGGACCAGCGCTGCCCCCGCACGTGCTTTGTCGATGAGGTATTGGATTGGCCAGAGGTGGGCGTAAGCGTTGAGGACGTCAGTGGGCATCGAGCGGAGGGCCCCGTGATGGCCAGCGCAGTGCGCCGCTGCACAGAGCGCAGCTTCTTGACGATTCCGCACTCTTTCCGTTCCGTTGGGAATAATCCCAGGATGGTCCTGTTGACAGCTGGGGGAGAGAGAAAAAGGTCAGCAGCATATAGCATTCATGGGACGCAGACACCGAGGTAAAGGCGGCGCATGTCGCGTGCCCCGATGCTGCGGGAGGCGCGGGAGATGCGGGCTGTCTGGATGAGCCAGGCCTCGCCCTTGGCGAGAGCGGCCGCTTCTTGCTGGTGCCATCGTAGTTCGCGGTCTAAGTGGACCTCGAGGAGCTTCACGTAGGGCGCGGCCCTGATGGTATGTGGTCCTAGTCGCAGATCGAACCGGGGTTCGGGGACTGTTTTGTTAGGGAAAAAGGGGTGGGGGACGCATCGCTGCGAGAAGCCCGCGACTTGATACTTCGCCGGGCCAAAGGCCGCGTTGTGGGTGGTGCCCCATTCGTTGACGCCACCTGGCCGCTCCATCATGCGCTGGATTTTCCGGTGAGTTTGAGGAAAGGACGGTGCGACCGTGATAACCGTGTTGTCGTCGACAAACACTACCCCCTCTTCGCCGCGCTCTGGGCGGGAGTGATCATTGTTGAGGCCAGGAAAATCTTTTAAGGAGCCGAGAGCGAGGAGGCAATGGACTCAGAGGCATAATTCCAGTCTCAGTGAATAAGGGGGGCAATCATGGACCGGTGAAGGACATCGGGCATTTGACAGTTGAAGTTAACCTGAAATTTATACAATTGCTCAGACATCTTCATAGCCCGGAGCAATTTTTGCATCTAGGGATCAAGTGACGCAATGTACAGCTGTTTAAGTTCTTTTGCCGTTAATCTTCAAGTCATGTCTTCAATTGCCAGAATCCGGTGACCGTAATAAAGAGCAGTGCGTACTTCGGGCTTAAACCAGACTTGCATTCCTGAGAACCGAACGGAAGTCGATCGGGCCTCGAGTCTTTGCCTTCGCGTGTGATTCCTACCATCTCATTGAGTGCGACTTGTCTACCGATACCAGATAAGTCTAAAAATGCAAAGATGCGGATGCTGTACAAGTCCAATCTATAAATGCTACATCTTGCTCCCACTAAGGATAAATGCAAAGATGCGGAAGCTGTTCCAGTCCGATGGATAAGTGCTATATGTGATTCCCACACCTGTCCGGGCTGCATGTCACACTGCCTTGACTCCTCCCACCACAACACACACTGTATTGATTGTCTTCTCGTATTCTTGCTTGCCATGGTCGATCCCGAGACCCAAGGGCTATGCTTACTCGCACTTGGCAAGTGATGCACAATCGGACTAGGACTAGGATCATCTGACTCAGTATACCATACAGACGGCGGGGTCATCCGTGGTTTATCGATGCTTATCATCATCCTTGAGCATCTCATGTACAAGCTCAAGGTTCAAGAAAATCTTCCTGCTGTTCCCCACCCTTGCGACTATTTTGATCTGATCGGGGGAACCAGTACAGGCGGGTGTGTGCTCTGCTAATAAAACATGTGCAATCCTCAGATTTTACCAGATTGATTGCCCTGATGCTAGGCCGCCTCAGAATGAGTGTTGAGGATGCTGTGAAAGCCTATGGACAACTGGCCAAGGAAGTCTTCTCAGGTGTAAAACCCCTGGGGAGTGATGGAAGATTCAAGGCTTCAAATCTGGAGAAGGCTATCAAGGAAATTGTGAGAGCCAAATCTGCCTTGCAGGACCCAGAAGAGAGGCTAGAAGACACCCGAATCAATGCATACAAAATGTGTGTTTACAATATTCTGTTGGAAAAAAGCTAAGACCAATACTCGATCTAGGTTTGTGTGCACAACAACTGCAGTAAACATGTCTTTGCCAGTTCTACTCCGCACATATAATACTCCTGATTATCCGGCCATGGACTGTACTATCTGGCAGGCAGGTCGGGCTACTAGTGCTGCCCCAACATTCTTCAAACAGATTCAAATTGGACACCCTGGTCTGGAGGAAGCATTTCTGGATGGAGGCATGGGCCACAACAATCCTACAGCTGCTCTGTTATTGGAGGCCAAGGTTCTGTTTCCTGACAAGCAGATTGCATGTATCATCAGCCTTGGCACTGGGCAGCCTCACACCATCAATATTCCCAAACCATCTCTGCTGAATTGGTTTATCCCACTGGATGTTGTAAAGGCTATTCAGAAGATAGCTATGGACTGTGAAAAAGAGCACCAATCTCTTGCACACCGTTTTGATGGAGTTGCAAAACTTTACTTTCGCTTCAATGTTAAACGGGGAATGCAGGATATCCAGCTGAATCAATGGGAGAAGCTCAGGGATGTAGCGGCAAATACAAGGCAATACATACAATCTCAGTCGGTTGTAAAGCAGATTGCAGATGCAGTGACATGTCTTACAGAGAAGATTGGGAAATTCTCCACTACTAGTCTGAGTAAATATTTATTTCATGCTTCTGCTTATGAGATTCATTTAAATTTCTTTTAGCCACTGCAGCTGCTCTTGATGGGGTCAAGCAATCTGAAGCTGCTCTAGCTCTTGTTAGATGTCCTCCTTCCTCCCAAATATTCCGGGGCAGGAACAATATTCTTGCAAAAATGACTGAATATTTCTCAAAGGATATTGGGACAAGACATATATATGTTCTCCATGGACTGGGTGGCTCTGGGAAATCACAGATATCTCTGAAATTTCTTGACACAGCTAATCATCAGCCAACTCCTCAGTATGCATGATTACACAATGCATAATTGGTAACTGCTAATTGTGATACTCAGGTTCACAAAACAGTTCTTTATCAATGCCAGTTCTCAACAAACTCTTGATACAGCCTTCAAAAATATAGCCATTGCTCACAAGATTGGAAACAGCTTGCAAGATGCTTTATCATGGCTAATTACCCAGATTGAAGAGTGGATGTTGTTGTTTGACAATGCAGATGATACAAACATCAACCTCTATCCTTTTTTCCCAAGATGCACACATGGAAATATCATCATCACATCACGGAACCCACAGCTTGCTACTCATGGACCCATGTCATATTCAAAAGTTGGGGACATGGATGAGATTGATGCAATAGATCCCCTCTTGCTGAGAGCAGCCGAGGAATACAGTGTTGAAACAGCTGAGAAGGCAGCAGTAATTGTGAAGGTATTTTATTTATAAGCCCTGTGTGCAAGTGTGGTGATCAGGTCTGTTTAGGAACTTTCTTGTCTACCCCTTGCAATCATCCAAGCTGGTGCTTATATCTCAAAGTTTCATTGTCTTCATCAGTATCTCTCTATCTATCAGGAGAATCATGCCAAATTACTCCAAGAGCGTCCTGGACAGTCCCATGATGACTACAAATGGACTGTGTATACAACTTGGCAAATTAGCTTTGAGAAGCTGAGCCCCTTAGCAGCAGAGTTTCTGCAAATGTGCTCATTGCTACATTATAAGAACATTACTGAGGACATTTTCAAGCAAGCTGCAGCATGGACAGCCAAGGATGATGAGGAGAATGCTCAAACCGTGCAAGAAGCTAGGACCTTTCTCCAGAATTTCCTGTCAGCTTCAGGCACCTGGGACGTGCTGTCTTTCATGCAGATATTGGCTGAAATAGAAGGATATTCACTTCTTGATAACCATGCTGGAAACACATTTTCGATCCATCCACTGGTCCACTTGTTGTGTCAAACCACTCTGAAGGATGAGCCCAAAGCTCGAGAGTGCATGTCAGACATTTTGGGAATGTCAGTTGTGTTGACAGATGATAGGTTTCAGTTCAGAATTGAGCTGATGCTCCATGTAGATACCCTAATCCAAAGCCCAGCTGCTGTGAAGCCAATGTTTCAAAGCAAATATGCGCAGATATACTTTGACTCAGGTAGATTCAGAGATGCAGAACATCTTGAAACTACTGTCCTGGAGAAACAGAAGACACTTCTTGGTGCCGACCATCCTCACACACTGCTTGCCATAGCAAATTTGGCTTCCACATACAATCAACTTGGAAAATACCAGGAAGCAGAGCTTCTTGAAGCCACTGTCCTGGAGAAACAGAAGACACTTCTTGGTGCCGACCATCCTGACACACTGCGTGTTATAGCAAATTTGGCTTCCACATACGGTCAACTTGGAAGATACCAGGAAGCAGAGATTCTCGAAGCCACTGTCCTAGAGAAACGGAAGACACTTCTTGGTGCCGACCATCCTTACACACTGGTTGCCATGGCAAATTTGGCTTTCACATACAATCAACTTGGAAGATACCTGGAAGCAGCGCTTCTTGAAGCCACTGTCCTGGAGAAATGGAAGACACTTCTTGGTGCCGACCATCCTAACACATTGGTTGCCATGGCAAATTTGGCTTTCACATACAATCAACTTGGAAGATACCTGGAAGCAGAGCTTCTTGAAGCCACTGTCGTGGAGAAACGGAAGACACTTTTTGGTGGCGACCATCCTGACACACTGCGTGTTATGGCAAATTTGGCTTTCACATACAGTCAACTTGGAAGATTCTAGGAAGCAGAGCTTCTTGAAGCCACTGTCCTGGAGAAACGGAAGACATTTCTTGGTGCCGACCATCCTGACACACTGCGTACCATGGCAAATTTGGCTTTCACATACAGTCAACTTGGAAGATACCAGGAAGCAGAGCTTCTTGAAGCCACTGTCGTGGAGAAACAGAAGACACTTCTTGGTGCTGACCATCCTGACACACTGTGTGTTATGGCAAATTTGGCTTCCACATACCGTCAACTTGGAAGATACCAGGAAGCAGAGCTTCTTAAAGCCACTGTCCTGGAGAAACAGAAGACATTTCTTGGTGCCAACCATCCTGACACACTGCATGCCATGGGAAAATTGGCTGTCACATATTATGAACTTGGAAGATACCAGGAAGCAGAGCTTCTTGACACCACTGTCCTGGAGAAACGGAAGACACTTCTTGGTGCTGACCATCTCGATACAGTGGCTGCTCTGGAAAATTTGGTTGCCACTTATCACAGGCTTGAAAAGTACCCGGAGGCAAAGGAACTCCAAGCACAATATGACCATACTGTAAGTAACAACTTCATAATAATGGTTTGGGTATTCAGTTGTTGAACAGGGTAGCCCCATGTAAAGTTTGTGATTGGGTGATTTGACTATGAAGCTCAAAAAGTCTCAGGAAGCTGAAGGTCTACTAATGGTGGTTTATCAAGGTGTTTGCAATGAGGGTTCTGTAGGTTTATGCTTTAGGCATCCAGTATTCAAACATTACCTTATAATCTATATCAGCCTACTCAAATTATGGTGAAGGATCATATATATGTTTATGGAAACAGATTAGTTCTACTGATTCTTCTGGACAAGAAGGTTTGTAATAGTGGTCAAGGATGAGGAGCAGCCAACAAAAATGACAACATTACAATCAGAGAGGCAGGGCCAACCAACACCGCACCGGCAAACCCTGATTTTTGCTGTATTTGTTGTAGTTGGAGGGATTTGTCAATGGAAGTAAAATGATGTAGCTGTTGGTGTTCTGGGTGCCTTCCATAGTTGCCCATATTTGAACTTGATTTACATAGTTGCCTATATTTTGGGCTGATTTCTGTAGTTGCCATCTTTCTACATACCTAGTTGTATTTCCATCCCCATTTGAACATAGGGAAGGTTTTTGAGCCATCTGGGCAAGCAGGAAAATCAAATTTCGGCTACCTGTGGACTGGGAGATACAAGGTAGGTGGAAATAATATGATTCATTCTGTTTGAAAGCTATGGAAACAATTATATGTGATTACTGGAAGATTTGGTGTGACGACACCCCCAGACCCACTGGATGCCTGAACACGTGTATAACTGTTCCACGGGCCTGGTGCTGCAGGGTTCACTTCCTAGGGTGACAGGGAACTTAGCTGATGGGTTACAACAGCGGGGGAGGGCCTGAGTCGGTGCCTCCCGCCTACACTCACTCTGCAAAAGAAATGTCACCTGTATTTTTTGTGATTTCTAGGCTCCTACCGGACATCTTCGCCCAAAATCAAGTACAAGTGGCTCAAGGAGGTCGAGGCCGACATTTTAACATCATTGATGGTATCAAATGTTATGGATACGCCAAAAACAAGAAATTGGTGTTCTTCTGACTTGACAGGGGATATTTTTCAAAGAAATCTAAACTGCCCAAATCAAAGCCAAAGATGTCTGCACTCATCCTCCAATTTGAATTGTATAAAAATATACAGGCAATAATGAATTATAGGCCTAGAAAACAGCCATTTTGGCCCATTTTCCGCTATTTTGGCCCATTTTTGGCCAAAATGGCCATTTTACGGGCGATACAGCACCTTATTGCCTGTATGTTTTTATATGATTCAAAGCATAGCATGATACGGGTTATGTTGAAGTTCAATTTGGGTGGTTCAAAATGTCCTAAGAGGAATTACCTCTGTGGCCGAAAAATCGGCATTTGCCAATTTCGGCTGGTTTGATGGCATATCACCAGATTTTGATCGCATTAAATGTGCTGGAATGTCGGCCTCGACTCGCTCACAACCCCCACACTTGAGTCTGGACAGAAATCTGCTATAATGCCCCGTAAATTGCAAAAAAACTAGGTGACATTTCTTTTGCTGAGTTAGTGTACTTAGCTGCTCTGGACTCAATATCTCACCTACCCTGCCCCAATATGTCAACCAACCTGATGGCATGATCACATCATGGTATGCCATCCATTTGGTATGCAATGGAGCTTTATACCTAGCTCTCCGGTAAATACCCTCCATAATCCTGCCTTCAAATTTCTCTTCCCTCCTTGCACGGCAGGTCCGCCGTGCTTGGCTAATGTGGTGTTCCCAATTGGAATGGCAAGCACTGCCATCACAAATTTGTATGTTCCCGGACTCTTCCGGCTCCCATCACTTCTGTCACGTCTGCGCCTGCCGTGTCACATCTCCGCTCATTGTGTATGCCGTCGGTGCGCTGTGAGGTCTCCGAGCGTGCTATGCACTGCTCGTCGCCTCATGGCCCCTGCGAACCATCTGCACGAGTAACGAGACGAGCTCAGACGTACGCGACGGGTCTTCCTAAACGGGATTCCACGTTACCAGAAGCAGCTTCCGAGCGAGACCAATGTTCTCCCCACCATCCGCCTCGTCTTCCCCGCCATTCGACCTCGCTCCTGTACCATCATCACCTGGATACGACCGTTCCCCACGACCCGGGACTCTCGACGCCTTCCCACAACACGACATCTCCAACAACTCGGCGCTTCCCATACCACACAGACTGCGTTTGTTGTGACTCGGCGTCCACTAACAGGATACGACCGCTCCCCTGTTGTCCACGTTTCCGTTTTGCGGACACTCTCTCACGCCGGACGGACCTACCGCGTGCCTGATACCGACCCATCAGACGAGGCAGAGGGTATCCCAACACAGCCCGTCCCCCACTTCACATGACACGTCAACTATCCGAGGGGAGACAACCCGTCTCTCCTCCTTCCTGAGCACTCGAGGACCCGCCGACGCGACCACCAGGCCGTGCCTGGAGCTCTAGACATATTCCAAGGCCGTTTGGCCTCACTGTGCCTCGTGCGCACCCAGAGACGATCGGTCTCCTCAGCAGAGGCACCTGTTCTCCTGCCGTATATGCACCCCGAAACACCTCATGACGTTGCGACCTGCATGGCACCTCTGGAAACGTGGGAAGTCGTTGAGGAGGTATAAAAGGGAGCGCATTTAGTAGGAGTAGTTAGGACCTTCCGGCCTGCAGAAGTAGCTTTTGGGGTGTTTTCCCCCCACTTTCTGTACCGTTCTCAGCTCAATCTAAAGGGGTACTCCCAGCCTTCCCCGACCTCGTACCTCTCGTGCACCCTCCTCCTCGCCCACTGCCAGAGGCAGGCCACACATCTTACATTTGCTTGTTCATTGGCGTCTCACCTATCACACCTCCATCAGCAGGGTCCCTCCTCACCGGACCCGGTGTCACCATCCAGGCTTCCTCGATTAGGATCACCATTCTCGTGAGCCTCGCTCTGTAGAAAACAGGCCCGGAGAGAAGCCATCACATACAAATCACCATCCATAGCCAATGAGACCGACCGTCTCGCCGTCGACCGAACGACGTCGGTGTCATCGTCTGTGCGACACACATCACATCTCCAGTGCTGGTTCTAAGGGGAAGAGCGCACAAAGGAAAGCAGACGGGGCAACACATTTAGGGTTCCAGTACTCTCGTACGGAGAACTAGGTTTAAGGATTCATACCTTCTTTATTGTTTTCACTAACAACAGGTCCACCGCACACGTCCACACCTAGGAGACAAACAGTCTCCACGAACCACCGTTCACACACACACACACACCCATTGCTCATACAAGGCCGATTTGTGCACCGATCTTCCGCTCTATCATTTGACTGTACCTTCCCCTCCAGAGGACAAACATAGTCAAATTCGAATCACATATCTTTCGATACCGACACCGCAGTCCTTATCACAGCGCCATGTGCGGTGTTCCCAACCGGGATGGCAAGCGCTGCCATCCCAAATTGGTATGTTCCTGGACTCTTCCGGTTTTCGTCACTTCTGCCATGTCTGCGCCCACTGAAACGGCATAACATAAATGTGCAGCATCTAGTGCTAATTTTGCGATTTCCTATAACCAGTATTTATACAATGGGAAGCAACTAGCACTTCTGTTGTTACTAGCATCCTAGCTAGTACACAGACCACTTGTTAGGTGATATAAAGGAGAGTCCGAGCGAGCCCTAACTACTGACTGTAGCGTGAGGCTACACTAGTGTGACGCGCTGATAAGCCAGTAATTGGGCCATGGTTAGATACATGTAATTTTGTGTGTTTCTAATTGTGCTCATTGCTGAAACTGCTGTTTCTATGCAACAGTACTGGTTCCTGGTAGCTGTTGGGTGAACCACAGAGAAACAGGTGGACGTTCTAAGGAATTAGAACGTCCATTGGCTAGTCTCACCCTGAAAACCGTAAGGGAAACGTGTGGCCAATTAATAAGTCAAGGAACTTCTTTTGACTTGTTTCCAACATCCACCTAAGCAACGGAAACGGGTCGAGGGAACGGGAGTTGAGCAATGTGTTGTGTTTTGTTGAGACGCTAAGGGAACACGCTTGGTCACGAGTGTTTCGGTTGCTAGAGTTGCCCATTTCCATTGAATGCGGATACACCGAAACAGGTGGTCGGCTATTCCGAGGATCTGGATCACAACTCTAAATATGTTCCAAGGTTCTTTCTCGAGAACCCTTTCTGGGAAACATCACAGAAACGGGTATCTACCAAGACCTACAAAGGAGTATTATCAAGTTCCGCACTTGGAACCAAGGGGAGAGTTGAGTTGAAGCAGAAACAGGTTGAACGAGACGCAGTGCCGATCTATCGGCGATCAACACACCCTCTGAATAATACAGGGGTGCTGCTGACAGGTTCCTGCCTTGTAATTGGCAAGGGAACATGGTGTGCTCGCAGTTGGGAACCAATGGAAGGCGACGCTCGGAAGGACAACCAACGGAAACACAGTTAAAGAGGCGGATAAACGGACTTTTGACTCATTGGAATTGTGTTTTGGGTTTTGTAACAGTGTCTTGGCAGTTGTATAAGTATCCGAGGGTGTTTCTATGATGGGCACAGCATCTTCCCCCAAACTAGTAGGCTATACACTTGCGCATTGGGCTGATCTGGGATCCTCGGCGAACGCACTCTTATAGAGTAGCACTATTAGTCGAAATCTTAATTGTTTCTGAATCATATATTATTCTGGAAATGCACTTGGGCTCTGCCTAGAAACTGTTAGAAACTCTGTGAATCTGTTTGAACTGGGACTCTGTTGAAAGGAACATTATTGTTGTTGTTTGCAGAGTGGGTTTCAGAAAGTACCGTCTAGGGAAAACTTTGGAAACGTGACTGCTGGCACTGCTCAGAAAGTACCAGGGAAAACTCTTTGAACGCCCTTGGCCTATAAACTAGGGGCCCTACTTGAGTCTACAGGACTACTTTAAACTTGTTTCTCTGTCACTTGGACACACACACACACATGCTGCGAAGCTATAAATCTACTTTGTTTGGAAACAATGTTTCCACTGTGTCTAGAAACATGTTCTATGCAGTGTCGACGTAATTACGAAGCAGTCGTCTCGACCCCAGGAGCTCCTGCAGATGCGCCCGACCCTGCTGGTGGTGATAGATGCTGGCCCTGGTTGCGAGCGTCCAGAGCCGCGTCAATGTCAGCTTGATACAAGATAGCGGCCTCATCGGTGGTGGTGGCGGCATCAGGAATCTCCTCGTTTGGATCGGACCTGTAGCATGTGCAATCCTTCTCAAGCATCGGGGCAAATGCCCTAAAAAGACAAGTCAATTGAAGTGATTGAAGAAGAGATCTGTAATAACTCAGTGCTCACTTTGCGATGCGCTTTGCGATGATCTTTGGATTGGTGGTGTCGCGACAGGCTTTGGTCCAGATGTCCCACAAGTTGTTGTCAACGAGTATCCAATAGTCGGAGTTGGTGTTCACCGTGCCGTCAACAATCTTGACATGCTACTTGCACTGGAAATATCAGAACTGAATAAAGGCTCAAAGGTAAAATGGATGTACCATCATCGCAACGCGAGCACACCAGGCGGGTGTAATGGGAATTGAGATAGCTTTCCCGCCGGAAAGCTTCTGCACGATGGTCTTGGTCAGTTGATAAATGGTTGTGTGTTCTGCTTTGGGATGGAGGGAGGGCACATGCTTCTTGTCGTTCTTCTTGGGACGCGGATTTTCAACCGATTTCACAATCTGACGGGGTATTAGTATGAGAAGCAGAGGATCAAAAGAGATCGTTCACGTACCTCTTTCTTGATGATTGAACGCGACTGCATGAAAGCATTGGCGATGGACTTCTGGACGATGTCCATTGCAGCCTGGTCGTGCTCGGTGCCAGAAACAAAGTTGCCCTAACGGAAGCGGAGCAATAATGCCTAGGGGCAAGCATTGAATACAACCAATGCCACCCAAGATTAAAACTCACTTGAACATCATTCTTCCCAGTCTTGCCTCTATACTGCAATATGTTGCTCGAACAGAGTGTCGTGTTCACAGCCCGTGTGATGTTCATCTTCAGGGTGGAGTTGATCTTGAAGGTAGGCTTCGCAGCCTGGAATTTCGCATGCGCGTTCTGGTTGGCGAGACCAAGGATATAGATCTTGCTAAGCTGCACCGGTAGGGGGGTCCCCCGCATGTGTCTCGACGGCGGTGACCTGGTCTGGACGAAGACGCTTCCGGTTGGCGAACACGATGATTAACTCAAGATGGTTGCTGTTGACCCACTGAAGAGCCAGGTTTAAGGACGGAAGCGGAGCGTTGTCAGAGTCAAGATGGTCGGCATTACGCTTGTGAGTGCAAGCCGGAGAGGACACTGGTGTAGCAGTGGACATGAGGTGGTCGTAGTCCTCGCCATCGGAGTCATCAGAATGGCGGGGTGAGCTTGAGGATGCCATCGGCAGGACGGGAGGAGGAGGACAAGAGCAGATGATGGGGGGAAAAGGAGAAGGGTGGCTCTCAAGAATGGTTGCGCACCTCCTTTTATAGAGCGCTTCAAAGTGCCCCCTTGTGTCTGATGCCACTGAATTGCATTTCCTAATGAATGGGACAATGAAATTTCTACGAACTCAAAGTGCTCGCATGCATTCAATGCCACTCTGACTTGGCAAAGATTTCTGCGACATCTCTAATCTTGACCATGCCAGCCACACGGGAGATACCTGAATGTAAGATGCAAATGAGAATGGTCAACCTCACAATTAACTGACAAAAAGTCTATCTTGAGGTTACGAAGAAGGGCCCGACCAAAAAGTGTGTTGCAAAGTCTGCAGAAATGCCAAATGGGTTGCCTTCAAGCATGTCAAGGAACACCTGAGCTCGACAAAGCATAAACAAGCAGTCGAAGCATCACAAGTGCGAGAAGTTGGGCGAGCAGACATAGAGCAGCGCCTGGGCATTGTGGTTGCCGAGCAAGGCAATTCGGGAAGTGCGCTGATACTGGAGAACCTCTGTCTGCCGAATTTCCAGCCGGTATTAGCACAGGAGACGCCCTCTGAGGCAGAGAAGAGCATGTGGCAAGAGTACAGCAAGTACAACACAGACTTCAGCGCCGGTGATCAAGTATCAGATGAAGATGCACAAAAGAGTTTCGAGCAAGAGATGGATATGATGGGAATCTGGGACGCAAGTAAGCCTCGGGCGGCAGCTAGATGGCGAGCTGGACGAGCTTCCGGACCCAGCGGCGGAAGACGATGTATTGCTGGCAGAGGTGCTTGCAGGTAAGAGGAGTGGAACACAAATCATTGATTGGTGTCTAACCATTTTTATCCTAGCCTTGGATGTCTCCGACCCATTCGACACAACTGGAGCCCAGCCTGATGCGCTCAAAGCTGCGGAATGGTACCCTTATCCATCGAAAACAGTAAGAAAATCCTCTGGGCATCTAAATTTATTTTACTAATCCGCAATCAATTGAAGATGCTGCTCTTGGATATCTGCGACAACTTACCTTGTCTACCCATCTCCGAGTCCCTGATGCGGACATTTATCTGGATTTTAAAACAGTGTGATTGCAGCGATGTTCCCTCTGTGGAGGCGCTCCACAAGACCCAAAAAAAGCTCTGGACTCAATACGGGGTTCCAACCATCTCGTGCACATCTATTCAAGGCAAGAACTTCTGCATTAATGACCCAAAGGCCATTATCTGGATGGTAAACTCCCTTTCCTTCCATCTGTCTTTTTGCACACTAAAATGCGAGTCACCAGGAATGCGCAAATCCCAATATCTGCTCCCAAATGCACTTTTATCCCAAGGTTAACACTAACGGTGTGAGGTCTCTGAGCGTGCTACGCATAGCTCGTCACCTCATGGCCCCTGTGAACCATCTGCATGAGTAATGGGACGAGCTCGGACGTACGCGATGGATCTTCCTAAACGGGATTCTATGTTACCAGAAGCAGCTTCCGAACGAGACCAATGTTCTCCCCACCATCCACATCGTCTCCCCCGCCATTAGAGCTCGCTCCTGCACTATCATCACCCAGATACGACCCACGGGTTCTCAACGCTTTCCTACGACGCGACCTTCTGCATACACCTCCAACGAACCGGTGCTCCTTATACCACATGGACGGTGTTTGTCACTGCTCGGCGTCCAGGATACAGCCGGTCCCCTCCCGGCACAACGTGTGGACGATCTGCCCTCTTTTCTGTTCCCAGACGATCTCTCGCGCCGGATGGACCTACCACGTGCCTGATACCGACCCATCGGACGAGGCAGAGGATATCCCGACACAGCCCGTCCCCCACTTCACACGACGCATCAACTAGCCGAGGGGAGACCATCTGTCTCTCCCCCTTCCTGAGCGCTCGAGGACCTGCCGACACAACCACCAGGCCGTGGCTGGAGCTCCAGACATATTCCAAGGTCGTTTGGCCTCACTGTGCCTCGCATGCACCCAGAGACAATTGGTCTCCTCAGCAGAGGTGTCCGTTCTCCTGCCATATATGCACCCCGAAACACCTCATGACGTCCCCCGCCCCATGGAAACACCTGCGACCCACATGGCACCTCTGGAAACGTGGGAAGTCGTCGAGGAGGTATAAAAGGGAGCGCATTTAGTAGGAGTAGTCAGTACCTTCTGGCCTGCAGAAGTAGCTTTTGGGGTGTTTTTTCCCACTTTCTGTACTGTTCTCAGCTCAATCTAAGGGGTACTCCCAGCCTTCCCCGACCTTGTACCTCTTGTGCACCCTCCTCCTCACCCACTGCCGGAGGCAGGCCACACTTCTTACATTTGCTCGTTCTTCGGTGTCTCACCTCTCGCACCTCCGTCAGCAGGGTCCCTCCTCACCGGACCCGGTGTCACAATCCCAGGCTTCCTCAATTAGGATCACCGTTCTCGCGAGCCTCGCTCTGCAGAAAACAGGCCCGGAGAGAAGCCACCACATACAAATCACCGTCCATAGCCAACGAGACCAACCGTCTCGCAGTCGACCGAACAATGTTGGTGTCATCGTCTGTGCGACACACATTGCATCTCCAGTGTTGGCTCTAAGGGGAAGAGTGCACAAAGGAAAGCAGATAGGGCAACACATTTAGGGTTCCAGTACACTCGTACGGGGAACCAGGTTTAGAGGTTTACATCTTCTCTACCATTTTCACTGACAGCAGGTCCGCCACACACGTCCACACCTAGGAGACAGACCGTCTCCACGAATAACCGTTCACACACACACACACACCCATCGCTCATACAAGGCCGATTCGTGCACCGATCTTCCGCTCTATCATTCAACTGTACCCTCCCCTCTAGAGGACAAACATAGTCGAATTGGATTCACATATCTTTTGATACCGACACCGCGGTCCTTATCACAACGGATTGGTGTCCGAAATTTGGCATGGTGCAAAGCTATGCCAAGAGCTCGATCCTGAACTACTAACTCCCATGTTCAACGCAGGACACGGTACCCATTACTACGTCAACGAGCTTGCACAATTGATCGACAGACTCCTTGTTATCCTGTATGTTGGATCAAGGTCGACGGAAAGATGCATGCTGACCTGCGTTCAGTGGAGCTTAACCTGGAGGTATATTCAGTTCTGAAGTCTTTGTTCTCCCGCTTATTCATGGAATATAGAACAAGGCCGAAGTCAACACAAATATCTCTCGAGTATTGGTGGCCTCGTTCACCTCCAACTTTCTGGATCTGGACTTTACCAATCACATTCCGGAATGGTCAAAGGCTGCCATCGACAACGGATATAATGTTGCATGCCGAATCCACTGCGCTCTATTGCGAAGGGTGACCCACTCTATACCATCTTTCTCGACTACAGTGTCAAAACCCAGTTCCGAAAAAAATAAAGTTCACCCACTATTGTGCAAGTAAAAGACCGAATTTCATTATACGACTGCATCAGGGTAAACTACAGACATAGAAATTCAGGCACAAATATTTTGAAGATTTTTGGTGCTGTCGTTGTGTCACACAGCACCATCGGTTATTTGGCCAGTTTTGGGGTTTGACCCAGATCCGAAAATTTCGATCGGAAGCAGTGTTTCAATCACACTCTCTGCACCCTATTGCCCCTACACACCCTCAAATGCCTGCAGGTGCCTCTCACAGGCAACCCACTGGACTCTCTTGGTGGGATAGACCCCAGGGGGGATAGATGAATTGAACAACTCAAATCTATCCACAAACACTATACCAAGGAAGACATGCCCTCAGGCCCGTCTCCCACTCCGACAAGCATGGTCAAAAAGTATCCCACTATACAATACTTGCTCTTTGAATTGTTGTAAATGTGAACAAGCCACTTCTTTCCTCAAAATATACCAAACTCGGGCTGTGATCGTTGAGGTTTAGGCATTTGCCGCCATTGTTGGATTTTTGGCTCGTGCCCATTGACTCAACACCAATCTTTTGTACCCTACATTACTTATAGGCCTTGTGAGTATTCCACACAAAAAGATCCGACCGAAAGAGCCTGGGGTTCCCGCTCAATGTGTAAACTTTTCGGATCAGGGCATTTTTCGGATCCGGGTTTTGACACTGTATTTCTCCGATGATGTTTCCGGCAACCGCTCAAAATCCTGGAACAAGCATTGGAACGCGTACATGACAAACCGCTCCCTCCCTCGACAACCTCCTCCAAAACAAGTTTTATGTGCATTTTGTATCAACTTCGCAGCACGCCAGCATCCCCGAACAGTTCAAGGAGTTCAATAAACTCATCAAGTCAGTTCGTTTCAACCTTTCGGGCCGTTTCTCTTTCTGAACTTTGATGTTGTCAACAGAACAACCGAGGTCGATCCAATTCGTGTTCCCGACCCGGGCAGCTCAACAGGATGTTCCTGCTACCGATTAATTGTTAACACCGATCTGTCTGATAATCCGATGCAGGCGGAGATATGCAGTTGCATGGGTGCAACGGCGAATCTTCCGTGTCGCAAATGCAAGGCCGGTGGCAGTCTGGAAGATAAAGCTTCAAACGAGGGGTACCATGCATTGTTTTCGGTAAGAGCACAGCTCATGTATCTCACTTGCGACCGCATCCTGATAATTTGAAGTGTGGAGAGCCCCGTTCTAGACGTGTAATTCTTGAGACAGTCCAGAAGCAAATCAAACTGGCCTGTGAAGGCGACGAGGCTGAGCTGAAGAAGACTGACACCGCCAGCAGAATCAAGGACAAGTATACGGAATATTGGATCAATGATATCCTGTCCCAGTTCAAAAAACAAGTTGCGCAAGAAGCAAGTAAGGAAACTGTCTCCGTGGTGTTGAAGCAATGGGTCAAGGACCACAATGGCGACATTTATAGTCCATTTCTCACAACAGATGGTACATGCGCTGTACTATTACGCAATGCTTCTCACTCAGAGACTCAACACAGGCTTTGATCCTCCCCGTGACATGCCAATTGAGCTTCTACACACAATCCTCCTCGGTGTATTGAAGTACGTCTGGCACGCGACTCACAAATCTTGGACGGCTGATCAAAAGAAAATGTTTGAACTTCGTCTCCAGGCCGCAGATACATCCGGCCTTTCAGTAGAGGGAATCCGCACATCGTACATTGTTCAATATGCAAACTCCCTGATTGGACGCCAGTTCAAGATATTGCTCCAATGTGGTGTCTTCCAGCTCCATGGTCTCGTTAGCGACAATCAATTCAGAGCATGGACAACAGTGGGAGACCTCTCGGCGCTGCTGTAGTACCTGGAAATTGACAACATGGAGTCATATTGTGTGTGACTGCTTCACTCCTGGCATCCATTGCGCTAATATCTGAATCTCGAAAGGCTGATCTGCATGTTGCGATCGGAAACTTCCTGGATTCATTTGTGGAAATCAACCCTAGCAAAATGGTCACAAAGGTCAAGACTTGCCTGCTTACACACGCTCCCTCAGATGTTCGCATGTTCGGCCCCTTACTGGGGGCAATCACTGAGGCTTTCGAGTCTTTCAACAGGGTCTTCCGGCCTTGCTCAATTCTGTTGAATCACCGAGTGCCGAGCCGAGATATTGCCGTTCAGCTTGCCGAGCAAGAAAGCGTTAAGCACAGAGTTGCCGGTGGGACATGGCCACAGAAAGGAGTGGGCAAAGAGATGGTTTGGACTTGTTGTGGTCCTGCTGCGCATCAACTGATGCAAGACCACCCAATTTTGCAACGGCTATTTGGTTGGAAAAAAGCTGAAACTCTCCTGGCCGGTGCGTACTTTCTCAATCAATCTAATTCACTCTAATTATTGCACAGGCTCCTTGACATTAGCCCCAATCTCGGCGATAAAGGGACAGTGCGGTCAGCCTGACCGGAAGACAATTATCTTACGGTCGACAAAGGCTGCCCTGGCCTTCAACTGCAAAGATTACAACCTTGATTCCGAATGGTACAAGTGCAAGAACTTTGTCGTGCAGTCTCAGGAGCTATGTGATACGCGCTGGTGGGTTGTATCGAGCAGTTTGGTTGCCGCCGAGGATGCTGTAATGGGGAAAGTCATCAAAATACTGCGTCGGACGGATTCGATGGAGGGGCTGGTGATTCTGGAACAATTCACGATCCAGCCCGAGCGCCATGCATTATTCAATATGCCGGTTCTGGCCCTGAGACGCCAAGAAGAGGCAGTCTTTCTTCTAATGAACCCAAAAGTGAGTATGGTTTAAACTGCTAGTATCTCCTGCTAGTACATCTGACCATGTTTACCAACACAGGAGGTTTGGTTCGCTTTCCATGTCCAGCACAACTGCTCCTCCGGAACATGTAAACCAACCGGTAAACGGCCCACTCTCCAGGAGCGCCAGGAAACTCAACTTGAAGAATCCTTCATTGAACACAACGCGCAAGTGAGCCGATTCATCGTCAACACCGCATCTCTGCATAATCCGCATCTCCTGCGTTGGGTTCTTCCCGCAGCCTTGATCAACCCATCACCGCTGTGGGATGACTGGGTTCTTCTACAACACCGCCAGCAGGCAGAGCGTCTCCGGGAAGGTCGAGACATTTGCAAGGCCAAGAATGCTGCTGCAGCAGCTGCCAAGAAAGCTCCGGCACCTGGTGCCCCCAAAGCTGCCACCAAGCGCAAGAAGACCGCAACCGGATCGAAACGAAAGCGCACCGGTAAAACCACAGGGAGGCAACCAAAAAGACGAAAGGGGGTAGCTGGAGCTCCCCCGAGCCAAGTAGAGCCCGACGACTCGGACTCAGACTCAGACTCGGACTCGGGTTTGGGTTCGGATTCAGATTTGGAGTCAGACGAAGGCAAGACAAATGAGGAAAACATAAACTGAGATGTCGAGGCGGAGAATCAGCTGCGGCAGGCTGCAGAATCGAGATGCCCGGGTCTCAGAGTGCATGTACACGTCGATTATAGAGCATTGAATGGGCAATTTGTTATTTGTCACGAACTCTTGGTACCAGCCAAACTTGTCTGCCAAGTCCCAGCTGGAAATATATATGTCCCTCAGCTTTACAACGTGGTATCATCTAGCTGAAACGAGGATCTGGCTTCCAGCCCAAACTCACCTGGACTCCAGCTGAGCGTTCCAGGACTTGGTCTGGCTGGAACCCAGATGAACCGTGGATGGTGTCCATGCGCCGGATTTGCCGATATCCAGATCAACCGTCTAGCTGGGTGAGACCTGGTGACCATTTGGGTGGTAGCAGACTGAGTCAACCCCAATACAAATGGAAAGCCTCCAAGCAGGAGACTCAGACTGGATGTGAGGCATATGGCCCTGGGACTGGAGTTCAAATACAATGTGCTTGTTATGAATTGCAATCATTTCATCCAGAAAAAAATTGTACCTGTGTAAAATCACTCAGCATCATCAAAAACAATAACAAGAACTGACTTGAGAACTGGCATGTCTTGGACAACATTTTGGAACTTACCAAACCAAACATTGGCCTGTTCCACAGCTGACGAATTGAATGCCCACTTGCCTTCGCTGTCAATGAGCTCCTCAGTGTGCTTGCACTTGAAATGAAAAACATCAACCGGGAGACCCACATCGGTAAAGAATGTGTCTTCAGATGCACGGATATATTTCAGAAAGCTGCAGTTGTTGTCATAGAAAATGTATGAGGGCAGAGCTCCAGGGTATTTTGAGGAAGTCATGAGTTAGCAGCTGTTCTAGGAGCAGTACGGCTGGTGGCAAATTCATAGGAAATCAGATGAGGAGCAACTAGTGGCTGTGAACCGTCACAATGTTGAATTGAACCTGATCGAGACAAGATGTATTGAGCTGTAAGGATTGAGCTAGATGTGAATAGCTGTGGGGTTTTCGCTATATCAATAACAGTGGAACGCAGTCCATGCATCGGAATCCCTCCGAACTATGACCCTCAGCAGAAGGGCTGGATGGAGATGTGCATAGCGAAACAGCTGCATGGAAACAGCTGCAAGGAAATGGTTGCAAGGAAATGGCTGCATGGAAAGTCCTGTGGGAATTGATGGGGGACTCCCGTGGAGATTTGATCCCTATACTCCCAACCTTTTGGAATATCAAACTATATTCCGGTCTGGGTCTGGGTCGGAGAGAGAACCGTTAGGGGCTCTCTCCACCCAGTATAGTAATGTTACGATGTGGGTGCTAAGTCATACTTTGACATGGAAGGTTCAAACACTCTCACCGACGACATGATGATCTCCCATCATCTCTTCTTCCTGTGCACGCCAAATTGGTGTGTTCACCCATTTATTCATTCTAATAGTCTTCCTAGTTTCTGGCTGTGTACCAGACACCACGTTCGTCACAGACGTTGGAGCCCCAGGTATCAAAAAAAAAAAAAAAGCATTCATATTCGGTGGGTGTACGTACACAGATTCGGAAGCCAAAACAATCCATCAACCCTCTGGGTGTAAACCCATACAGACGACTCACAGCGTGCTCGTCAACCCGCCGCCTCGTACACGGATGGGAGTATCCGTATGATAGAGCACCAGAGGGGCTGAATAAACAAAAGACATAGCGTGGAGGGAGGCAAGGCGACACGAACCCCGCACGCCGTTCCACCCCAGTAAGCCCAAAGAAAAAGCTACGCAAACAAAACTCCAGAAGCAAAGAACGAGCCGCACCCCGACCCGGACCCCCACCGATCAACTCTCCGCTCCACGAAAAGAGACCAGAGGACGACGCCTCCCCGCTCACCAAGAAAAGAAAAAAATCTGCCACCCAAACGCCCGAAAAGGCAAGTGTGTGGGTGGCTGTGCGGCAACGACGAGAGCGGTAGAGCAGCACGCCCAGTCCTCCAATCAATACGCCGACGCTGGCGAGGGAAGTTCAACCTATCCCCGGTTCTGCCGAGCACCCAGCAAACACCCCAGTGTAACCCAAATTGCCGCCAGAAACGCCCGCTGTCCTAGGAACCGAGGTCGAGACGCGGCGCTGTCTCCAAGCCTCCCGGCACTCCAAGGCCCAATCACCAGCGGCGAGCGCATCTCCCCTCCCATCGCGCCCCAAGCAGGACGCGCCTGCGCCTGCGCCCAAATCCTCCCCTCCTCAGCCCGCTCGCCTCCTCCGGGAAACGCGGTTGAGGAAACGCGGCGAGGTCTCCCTCCCCGAAGCTCCGCAATCGCGGCCCCACTCTCCCTCCCAGCTCTCGTAGCCGCAGCCTCCGATCCCATGCCCGCTCCCAAACACCTCCCACCTCGCCCCCACGCTCGCATTGGCCTCGCGCAAACCAGAGAACGCGGCAATGAGGGCAGCAAGACAGCGCCGCCTCGCCCCGTATCGCCGCCGGACTCGAGCGCTGGGAAAGGCGAAGTTGTTGTGCCTGTGGAGGGAATTGTGTCAGCGCGGTGTTTTCACAGCCGGGAAAGGGCGAGAAGGGAAAGGGGGAAAGGGTGGGTTAGACGAGGGTGGGGAGGTAGGTGCGAGGAAGCGAGGCAGGCGGAGGGAGGGAGAAGAAGGGAAGATGGCGAGAGGGAGGATGAAGGGGAGGAAGGAGGGAGGCGAGGTGGGTGGCACGCGGAAAGCGAGATGGAGGGGAGGTGGGGGACGAGGCCGAGAAGAGGGAAGAAGGCGAAGGAGGGAGGTACGCGGAGCGTGGGAGACGGAGGGTAGGCGGGTGGGAGAGAACGGGGAAGGTGGGTAGGAGAACGAGGAGGAAGAGAGGGAGGGAAGCAGACAAAAATGAGAGGAGGCAGAGACGAGCAAGGATAGAATTGTGGAATAGAAGACGAGGGAGGTAGAGGGAGGGAGACGAAAGATGGAGGCGAGGAGTAGGCGGTGGCAAGGGAGGGATGAAGGCTGGACAGGGACGAGAAGAGACATTTGGAAAATGACGGACAGGGAGGGAAGGAGAGCGGGAGAGGGATGCGAGGTGCGAGGGAAGAGTATGTACATACCCGCATACAAATTGTAGCCGCAATCGCAGTCGGGGTCGCCCACCACTACTGTATGCGCGCCACGATCGCACAGACGGTAAGTGGCGCATGGCAGGCGACGCCGTGGCGAGGACGGTGTTGTTCCGCATTAGTGTCGGCGTGTCCGCCCGCCGGATTGCCCAGGGTCTTGGTCTTGGTGCATGCAATGGCGCTGTCTGCCAATCGGGTCGTCAGCTTCATGAAGAGAAACCGGAAGAGAAGAGAAGGGAATTGAGGTGGAGGTATAAGGGCGGATGCATGGCAACAGAGAAAGGAGGATTAAGCCCCGGTAGAGGAACCCAACGGATATATCGCGAGAACGAGGAAAAAAGTACTACCATAAATGCCGCTCTAGCTCGGCGTCTACCATTCCCACATAACCGGCAGCAGTGAACGGAGAGCAAATAGGAGCGGCCGCGCGGTTGGGTATTGCACGAATCGGAGGACGTGGACGATGTCAAAGGCGGATGCCTTTGGTGTGCCGGATGTCGATATCGTTGCAGCAGCTGAGGAGCCGGGTGAAATCGGAGCGGGCGGGGTACCAGCGGCGCCGTGTCGGCCCGTAGTTTTGGCGGAGGACGCGGTGGGCGGGATGGCGGACCCGACACAGGCAGATGTTGCAGTTGTCTGGCTGATGCCGGCCGGGCTCTCTCTCTTAGGGGGGTAAGTAGGAGGGTCGACAAGATCAGATGGGAAATGTGATGGATGCGATGCCGCCGCTTATCGGCACTTCTCTTTTCGGCCAGCGCCTTTTGCTCGTGCTCTCCTGAGCCCTATACCCCCTAAAATCACAATATACTCTGGGAATCAAGCAAATGGACGAACGAGACGCGTTTGACGCGCTTTATTGCAACTTGCATATGTATTGGCACAGCCGCATTTTGATGCGGTTTTGAGTCGCCGTAGAAAACGATTTCTTTCTCATTCGTTCCTGGGCCGATTGGGCTGTAAGTAGGACGTAAATTCGCCGTTTTGGAAGGTGCATGCAATGGTACCAAATTTATAGTATTTCATCCATATACCAGCTTTCAGTTTTCCGGGATCCGCCGTCTGGCTGGATAATTTTCTCGTCGAATTCCTAACCGTTTGGGTCCAAATAAAAATTACAGGACGTGTATTCTATGTATAAATATCCCCTCCCCAAGTCTCAGATGAATCGGGGCTCGAATGAGTGTGCTTCGACGCGTCCAAGCAGCCCAATCAGTTTGGGTGACAAATCAAGCACTTCTCTTCCTCTTCCCTCCATGGCGCCATCCAAAAAACGCAAAAAGGCGGCCTCTGGATCAGAAAGTGAACCTCCTCCACCTTCCAAGAAAGCTCGCGGCCGCCCACGCAAAAACGCTGGGCTCAAGTCAAATTAGCAGTAGGCAACTGGTTAAGTCTGGCTTTGGGGTCTGGTTTCGAGGCATGGGCTGGCTGGATCCTAGGGTTAGCCTCTCAACCAAAACTCACACTCAAGATTCCTCATCCCACCTCCAGCTCAGGTACTGGCGACGTCAAAAGACTTCGTGTAAGAAATAAAATACATATTACAGAAGGGATAAGGATGTGAAAAGAGACGGAATGGAAGCGTGAGTGTAAAGCTCGCCGCCCGAGACGGGGTTGTGCTCATACATACATGACGACGGATCATGGCCATTATCTTGCAAGCAAACAATGTAGCAGTACTGGGGTGGAGTACGAGGCGAGGAAGGCGATGGCGGTGTGGATCGTCGGCGGCTGCGCCATCTGCACGAGGGAGAAGAGCACGGCGGAGAGTGCGGGCACAAGGGGCGTGGCCGGGAACGTCGCGAGGAGCGTGCGCAGCAGCGGGCGCCGGCTCCGGCGCCTGGCTGTGTGAGGCGTGTCCAGTGCGCGGCGCCGGCGGCCAATGTGCGGCGAGTCGAAGTCGTCGCGGATGGGCCGAGCGCGTCGAGCCGCTCGCCAAGGACCCGGAGTGTGCGCCCTGCGACCAAGTTAGTTGGTTGAGCTCAAGGCGAGATAAAAGAAGGAAAAGGCACCTTGTTTGCGACGGCCCATTTTGCGAGGCTGACGAGGATGCGAGGGTGTACATTTGTACGGTGCGCTGGTACCCCGCTGAACCTCAGTACCTTCACCGCGCAGAACACGCCGACAAAGAAGCGCCGCCCCACGAGCAGTATCGTCGCGCTCGCTCGTCCCGACTGCCGCGAGTAGCAGCAGCGGCGCACCTGAGTCGTCCTCATCCTACCAGCTGCTGCTCACCCCGCAATCATCCCTAAACGACGGCGGAAACGGCCCAAGCCCGCAGCGGCCGTCGCTCGCTGCGCCCGTGCACCCGCTGCCGCGCACAAACTCGGACGAGAGCAGCTGGGAAATGGTCAACGACCTGCCGCTGCGGTGGGCGCGGAGTCGGGGCGTCGGGAAGGAGTGAGGAGCGGTTGCGGGATTGGCGTGTGAAGACCGGTGGCAGCCCGCCTGCCATGCGCGCGCGGAGGGTAGCTGCGTCTTCGACAGAGGCGTCCGAGGAGCGCGAGCCGAACGTGAGCGAGGACGGCGCGCGCATGTCCAGACCCACGACGCGGTCGGTCGACGGCGGCGGCGACTCCGAGGTCTTGTTGTCCGTGACTATCTGAGGTCCTCCGAGATAGGCCTGCCTTTGGTCATCGTGGCGGAAGAGGAAGAGAAGTGCTTGATTTGTCACCCAAACTGATTGGGCTGCTTGGACGCGTCGAAGCACACTCATTCGAGCCCCGATTCATCTGAGACTTGGGGAGGGGATATTTATACATAGAATACACGTCCTGTAATTTTTATTTGGACCCAAACGGTTAGGAATTCGACGAGAAAATAGGGGAAGTCAAAGTTGTTTCGGCGAGACCGATTCCAGAGCGATTCTGATGTCGATTCTGATTCGATTCTCGGAACAGAATCGATCAAGAATCGACCTCAACTTTGACCGCTCCGATTCTGACCTCGATTCTGCATACGATTCATGTTGTTTTTACTTCAGATGATAAGACATAATTCGGCGTGAAATTTGATATTTAAGTGTTGCTGTGAAGAATACCTCACGTGTGCTCGGCGCTTTTCGGGCGCTAAAACTAGACACCTCTTTGAATTTCTTCACTGCTCGCGACGCGTTCATGCCCAGGCTGTCGGCGCGACAGGCGCGTGCTCGGGACATTCTCAAGACGTTCCTAGACCACCACACCACACGGATCAAGCAAGCCATTCGCCAGAAATTCAAATTGAAGCGTACCTTGGCTCGGGCTGGCTTGACACCACAGGAGATCGAGGATATAGCAGCGCCGGCACCCGTGGCTACGTATGGATACCCTGAGTCCGTCTCTATGACCTCCGTCTCCGAGTTGGACTCGAATTCTTCTGTGTCCTTGCAACTGTCAAGCACGTCAGACAGCAGCAGTAGTGGCAGCGAGAATTGGTCGGATCTCCTGGGCTCGGATTGGCGCGGATTATCCAGCTCATCAGACTCGTCAGCCTCATCCACAGACTCCTTCTTCGAATCCACTAGCGGAGACGAGGACATGCCGGACTTGTTTCCAGCAGGATATCCTGATTCGGATGAGGAAGACGAGTCTGACAGCAACAGCTCCGGGTCGCAGTCGGGAGAGGACGGAGACGACGAAGAGGGGTGGGAGGATGGCATGGAGGACGATCTCGAGGACCCTGCGCATGGCGGCAGTTCCGCGAGATGGGTACGCGGCACCCTCGAGGAAATGTACGCTCGCTGTTATGAGGCTCCACGCGATACCTTTCCCCGCGGCCCGATTTTCCTGCGGCACGTCCTCGGACCACTCAAGGACACCCGCCCCGATCTTTTCCGCCAGGAGTTGCGCATGTCGCCGTACACCTTCGACAAACTCGTGCACAGGCTTGCGGTCGATCCTGTGTTTGCAAACGACTCACAAAATGCTCAAATGCCTGTCGAAGACCAGCTTGCGATTGCCTTGTATCGATTTGGGCACTCGGGAAACGCGGCAGGGCTTCAAAAGGTTGCAAATTGGGCCGGCGTGGGGAAGGGGACCATCACTGTTGTAACACGGCGTGTCATGACGGCCATTCTTCGCCCCGAGTTCATGAATGATGCTGTGCGCATGCCTACCGCTGCCGAGAAGGAGAAAGCCAAGGCTTGGGTTGAGGCGCATTCGTGCAAGGCATGGCGCAACGGATGGTGCATGGTCGACGGCACCTTGATCCCCTTATTCAATCGGCCATTCTGGTTCGGCGAGAGCTACTTCGACCGTAAATGCAATTACTCCCTTAATATCCAGGTACGTACCTTTTAATTTGAGAGGATACGAGTCTGATTAGTTTTCCGTATAGGTCGTTAATCTTCCCAACTTGCGCATAATTGACTTCGGCTATGGATTTACGGGCAGTACTCACGACTCGACGGCATGGGACGGTACTCGTCTTGCACAGGAGCGTGAGAGCTTGCTTGAGGACAACGAATTTATTTGGGCAGATTCGGCGTACACAGTATGATTGTACTCTATCTCTGTAATGCAAAAAGCTTAGTTTTCATTTAGCTCGAGAAATGGATGATCGCGCCGTATAAAAAGCCTTTCAGTCTTGAGGCGGGAAACGCGGAATTCAATAACCATGTTTCCATGGTCCGCATCCGCTCAGAGCACTCTATTGGATTTCTGAAGGGCCGCTTCCACTCGCTCAAGGACCTGCAGATTTTGATCAAAGACGAAAAGACCCACAAATTCGCGACTTATTGGGTTGCGGCTTGTGTCGGCGTACACGCGTTTGCGATGCAGCGGGAGGCGGAGGAACGAGGCGCAGATAATGACGATGAAGCCGTAATGGCAGACCCATTCATCGACGAAGGCCTGTCATCTGAGTCAGACTCCGAGGGGAATAGTACGGCAGCTCAGCCTGGCGTTCGTATCCATCACGGGAAAGCCAAACGGGAGCAGCTCAAACGTCGTCTATTCAAAGCCAAAGAGAGGCGTAAACGCCACAGGGAGCGGAGACAGCGACAGGAGTTAGGATTGGGTAGCGACAGTGAGATGTAACGGCTGTAAAGACAGTGGATAAAAGAATTCACAGAGTAACGACAGTGTGGTGCCCAGAGGCAAATAAAGACGAGTAAAGACAGTGAGCCAGTAGGTGGGATGCGAGTAAGGTTAGAGCAAAAGGGTATATAGGGTAGGAGCAATTAATTGTCGGGGAGGGAAGAGTTGCCGGTGTTCGACTCGGAGAAGGAGAAGTCGTTGCCGGCGTATTCATCCTGGAGAGTGGAAGGGCCAGCTACTGCATTTCCAGTGAAGCCATCGAAGGAGAAGTTGTCGAATTCCGAGGCTGTGTACTCCGAGGAGCGGGAGGAGAAAGAACGGGTGTCGAAGAAGCCGCTGGCAGCGTGAGACGCAGATGACAGGCTCGCGCGCATGCGAAGCACCTCGTAGTCGTGCTTCATCTTCATCTCTTT
Source organism: Mycena olivaceomarginata (assembly GCA_029378375.1). NCBI lineage: Eukaryota > Fungi > Basidiomycota > Agaricomycetes > Agaricales > Mycenaceae > Mycena > Mycena olivaceomarginata. The sequence goes on along the minus strand of JARKIC010000586.1, from coordinate 33,837 downwards.
TATACGAAGCTTCATCAGCCTCTCCTCCCGCTTGGCCTGCCTGTCCTGGCTCTTCCTCTCCTCCCGCTTCTCATTAATCCGCCCTCTGACCTGAGTACTATGCATCTGCTGGCGCGTCCGAAGCAAAGCAAGATCCATCGCCTTCTGGCGCGTCTGCTCCTCGCTCAGCGCGATCTCGCTGAACTCGGTCATCTTGGTCTTCTTGGACGGCTTGGGAGCGGCGGCGGCAGTGGGCTGGGCAGGTTTCGACGTGCTTGGCTTCGCAGGATTCTTTGGGTGCGCATGGGCCTTCTTCCCCTTCTTTCTGCCTTCCTTCTCCTCTTCCCCATCGACGCCCTCGTCACCTTCGGGGGCGGCGTCGCCAGACTCAAGTGCAGTGGGTGAAGTGGGCATGTAGTCGTCACCCGCTTCCAGGGCCGGCGCCGTCATCATCGAATTCGCTTTTCTCGCCGTCGAAGTCGGAGAACGAGCGTTTGCCGGTGGTGGGGCCTGGGCTGTCACCCGGAGCGTGGTCGTCCTCGTTAAGGAGAATGCTGGAGGTGCCGTCCTCGTCCTCCTCTTCTTCCTGCTCCACCCCATCTTCGCTTGCACTGACGGCACCTGGAATGATGACTCCAGCGGCGACGGTGCTGTTGCTGTGCCCCAAGCCAGTTGGAACGAGGTTGGGACGCTGGCCGATGAGATTGCGCATCTCAAAGTACCACGGGCACTTCGCAGAGATCTCCGCTAGTGGTGTGCATGGTTTTAGGATACGGAGACGATGCTGGAGCGGAGGTACGTACCCCACTTGGTGGTAAAAGCATTCGTCTTGCTCATGTCGATGCTTGCGGCATTCTCGATGCCCGCGCCCGTCTGGCCCATCTCTTGATCATAGCCTCGGGCGATTTTCGCCATGCTACGAAGACGTCTCAGCAGGACAGCAGCGGTACGAGGTGAGGTCCACTTACGTGCTCAGCCTATTCTTGATCTTATTGGCGTAGCCTAGGCGGTCCTTTGGGTTGGACGCAGCGGCCTCGATGGATGCCTTGTATTTCTCGTCCTCGCCGAGGAGCAGCCTGGCAAGCTCAAACTGAGCCTCGACCTTGGGCTTCCCCCCCCCCTTGGTGGTCGACGCATTCGGCCCGCACGGTGGGTACAAACTCTGCTTGATGAATTTGTCCTCTGCGATAAGCGCAATAAGTTTTTCACTGCGCGCATGGTCTTTCCAGCTGGATTACAGGTTAGTAACGTCTCATGAAAAATGAAAGACAGACTTACTTGACATCCAAGACATTGGCAGAGGGGGACTGAGTGTCGTCATCAGCGCTGTCTTCGCTGCTGTCGTCGAGGCGTTTTTTCTTTTGCTCCTTTTTCGTGTGGGCTTTGCCTTTTTCCGTTTGAATTCTGTTTCGAGCAGGAGGTTTGGAGCCAGGGGCTGCCGCAGCTTTGGGTTTAGGTGTTTTAGTTCGAGCCATGTACGTCGTCGTAGAGAGGAGATGAAAATATATTGGATTTATGATTATAATTTTGACTTCACAAATTACATGACCCCATCGGGCGGGAGTGAGTTAGGGTTAGGGCGATTTTTGACCGATTCTGATGCAGTTCCTGCTCCAGAGTCGCAACACCGATTCTCACCGATTCGTGATCTGCGCCGATTCTCGTCCCAAAATCGGCCTCAGAATCGATCGAGAATCGACATCAGAATCGGCTTCAGAATCGGCCTCGGAATTCAACTTTGACTTCCCCTAATTATCCAGCCAGACGGCGGATCCCGGAAAACTGAAAACTGGTATATGGATGAAATACTATAAATTTGGTACCATTGCATGCACCTTCCAAAACGGCGAATTTACGTCCTACTTACAGCCCAATCGGCCCAGGAACGAATGAGAAAGAAATCGTTTTCTACGGCGACTCAAAACCGCATCAAAATGCGGCTGTGCCAATACATATGCAAGTTGCAATAAGACCCTCCTCCGACCATCGACTCGCACGAATGGATGGACTCGATACTCCGGACGCGTTGCAAGATCTCGAAGCTGTTGCCACACCAGCTCGATGTTTTCTGTGTCGTTGCCACTGGCATGGGCAAAACTGTTATCCTACAAGCCGCTACTCTGCATCTGGGACTCTGCAGTGGGAGACTAGTCGTCAGTGCTGACAGACGAAATTGGGGCGAAATTTCTTCTTCATCTTCTCTGGCTTCGTCTGCTGTGGCTTCCAGTCCTTCGCCCGCTCAGCGCTGCGGCCCGTTCGTGCACGTGGGAGAGTCGCTGGTGATTCTTCCTGCCTTGGCAGGTAGACCCTTGACTCGGAATGCTCTTGCCTATCACGCTCGCGCCCGTAGTAGTATCCGCCTTCTCATCGAGCTACTCGCGCCGCTCGCCGTCTTCGCAAGCCACCTCGGCGGCTTTTCCTCATGGCCTCGATTCGCACGAGACCCACTCGACGCGGGAGTCTCGGTACGCCAAATACTCCAACTGACATTCCTGTAAACCCGTTAGCGCGGTGGAATCAGAATGAGGGAGAACAAGGCGTGCCTATGCATGAATGCAATCAAGTACGCAGTAACTGAATATATCCCTTTCTTTTCTTCTCCGCACCCGTCCCAACTCGCCCGACCATCCGATTTCCTCCAAGGGACCAAGACGCGCCCGGTACCGCTTCCGCCTGCAACGCATGTCCAGAACACATCGCAGGTATAGATTCCCTCCGCGCGATCGATCTGCGCCGACGTCGCAGATCTGCCAAGATCTAGAAGACGGCGGGCTCTGAATACGACGGCAAGTCGGCGTACACGCAGAACGACACCGATTCGGCATTCAAATCACGGATTTTATCGACAAGACGGTGCGTGCGCCATTTCTTTCATCCACTGACTGTTTTGCTTGCCCCCACATCTCTCGCCTCCGTGTCCCGCTCAGCGCCGACGCCCGACCCGTCTTCGCGGCCTCGAAGCGCGCGATACGCGTGTGCTGTGGCCCTCGATGCGGCGGCAGCAGCATGATAGACTCTGCCGCTCCTTCACCCGAGCATTCGTGTTGGGGGTCCACACGTTTTCCCCGGGCGTGTTCCTTTAGGCTTTCTTTGCGCGGAGAGATGCGGTTCCTTTCACGTTCTTTTCTCGTCAACTCGGCTTTCTAATAGGTGCAGGTTGGTCGGGTATTCTTCAGCAACGCCTCGTGCTCGACCACAAGCAGCCTCATTGCGCTCTCGCACATGGTGCCCTCGACGCGCAATATGCATATCCCAGCGCCGCCGAGGACATCGAAGCTTCGTCAGGGAGACGCTGGAGGCTGTGGCAGCGTGGATTGCGCTCCATGAATTACTCGTCAGAGAGCAGATTCAAGGCCCACCATGCCGAAGCTCAATGTTTTTGTCTGAGTTGTAAGGACGAGGCCTAATACAAGGCGAACGGACAAGGAGCGCGCTTCAGCCGCCGCAAAACATGATGAACTAACAGACTTCAGCAGGTTTGACCGTCGATTCGTCGTGTCAGAGAGATGTCGGAGAGTAGAAACCCGGACTTGCATTCCTGAGAACCGAAAGGAAGTCGATCAGGCTTCGAGCTCGATAATATTAATGGACCATGGTACAACGAAAGCTCGTGTCAAAATTCTCCAGTACGAATACCCGGTCTTCAACGAGTTGTAATTTCGGTGTCTGTTTTCGCAGACATGCAAGAAGCTGGTGGTGTGATATATGCTCTGGAACCGATGTTGTTAGTGACGACCGACGAGGCAAAATGAGGCTGTACCAGTCAAACGTCGCCTGGACTGTGAGGATTTTTTCCTCGGCGCAGCGAGGAAGCAATGGCCGCACTTTTGCGGCATCCTCCTCTGGTTCATCGCTAGCAATGAGAACTCTTATGTTTCGGAGTGATGGAAGTGTTTCCCTGACGAGAGTATTGTCTAGTTGAGACCAGGTCGCAGGAGTTGCATAGTAATCGTCGTCAGTCATTCCACCCCAAACGAAACACGCGAGAAGTAGGGTTATCTCTTCAACAGTTTGCGGTAGTTGTGCAATAATATTCAGAAGCGGGTGCAATTCGTCATAAAACTGGATTCTGATGTGTTTGACCGTCACAAGATATGGCGAGTCCAGAGAAACTGCAAAGAGTATCAGTCCGGTAGTCCTGGATGTAAGATGTACATATCCATCAACGTACACATATTGTGGTTGACAGAATCCCATTCAAACGACATCCCAAGTTCACACAGAGACATCCCAAAGCGATCAATGAAACGTCTGAACTCCACTGGATGTGAAGTTGGTAGATAAGCCGCAACCAATGATTTGATATCACCGGCATGGAGATCGGTGAACCACTTCAGGACAGTGTGTGCTGACCCGCCCCATGAAATGAAGACTAGCTTCGTTATGCTCGAGGGAGGGGGGGACAACACTTCGTTGGTGTCGAGCCTATCCCTGAAAACAGATGCAATCCTCCACGGATGGCAAGTGTCGTGAGATTCGTAAAGTGGGATATAAAAGACGCCAAGGCCGACATTCCGACGACCCAGGGTTGGTCTATCTCGAGTTCCCGAATAGCTCTTTTCAAGGTCGGTGGCATGGCACCGGCGATGGCACCCAAATAGCCCGAGTTAAGTGTTTCGCTTATGTGAAGCTTCAATGATGACAGGGCGGTAAATTTGTCAATGTGGAGGACGAGGTGGTCAAGCCAGGCCGCCGCGGTCATTGGCTTTTCGTCGTCATCGTCATCTTCGCTTTTCGTCGTCGCCACCGGGTGTTTCCATGGCCATACTCCATCCTAATCGTAAGTGCTCGTACGTGCGGAAAGAGAGTGCATCGCGGATTGTCCAGAAGTGGTGAGAGTTGGCGCTTGTTGCCCCAGAGGATCACCTGCCTCAAATCCAGCGGTATTCTGGCAAACAGAATCTTGCGTGTGATGTACATCCAGCGGAAGCAAACCAACGAGAAAGTCTCGAGTGCCTTCTTATCCTCCCGAGCCGATTCAACGATCAGAGAGAATATTTCAGGAGGAAATCTTGGCCCTTTCAGCTAGAGGCTTGATGTAAATATTCCTTTGAAAGTACTCAAGTCGGAGCTCGCTTACCCGACGTATTTCCTGCTCAAGCGCCGCAATTTTGTTCTCCTGGACTGCGATTTTGTCCTCCTGTGCTGCCATGCGTGTTTCTAGTCCGACGACGAGAGCATGTAAACCGCCGAGCGTTGGCCCTGCCACCCCGGCCGATTGTACGCCGTGGGCTGCGCCTTTGCGCATTGTTCAGTGGATCATCTGTAGTTATAATGAAGTTCACCGTACGCCCTCGGTTGCCGAGCGCTGGCCCTGCCACTCCGGCCGATGATACGCCGTGGGCTGCGCCTTCGCGCATCGTTCAACGGATCATCTGTAGTCATCACCTCACCCTCTTTTTAAAATTACGGGTGTCCGAAGCCTTTTCAAACTCCGCCATCGACTCTAACCTTTTCGTCGTGCTCTCAGTTCCCACTCATGCCGTGCTTGCCGCGGCCACGCAAGATGCCACCATGCACAGCCTTGGCAAGTCTTGAACGCTTGGCCCCTCTGTAGTATTCACACGGTTGCAGTTCACACCAAGGAAGGGGATGCGAGGCCGCGAAGCGGCCGAGCAGCCGCTTGTTATAATGAAGTTTACGGCACCTCTGCGCCCTCGGTTGCTCAGCGGAGTCTGAGAAGTAATCCGCCCGCGCGGTGCGTACATTGGTGAGAGTTTGTGGTTGAGTGCTGGCAGGTCACGTGTAGGATGTAGGTTTGCTTTGTTCAACTTGAATTGTTCGCGTATGTATATATACGTAGCGGAGGTAGTAGAGTGTAGGGCGCGATAATCACAGAGCTCGAAACTATATATCTATATCATGGTCCTCCGGTTAATTCGGGGTCCCGCGAATAAGCTGCCAGCCTGCCACAGACATCGATATGATGATCGTCACAAGTATTGCTCTAACATGAAGGAGGACAGGTAAGGAGCCCTCTGCGGCGGACACTCGACGAGCGAGACAGCATAGTACAACCTATACAGTGCACACCGTGCCCAAGTGCGCGGAGCCACCCAGTGCGCTGCAGACGAGGGGAATGGCTGTGGGCGAAGGGCATGGATTCGTTGACGCGAATCTTGGTGTCGTCGCCTCAGCAAGTCGGCGGGAGTGGCATTTGCTCGCGGCTCGAACGCTCGAGCGAATCGTTACCAGTGTACGGTTCATAGAGTAGTGTCTGGGGCTCAGTAGCAAGCACAAGGAAGAGCAGGAGCGGGTCACGAGGGGATGGCGCCGAGGGCGTAGAGGTACAAGATCGGATGCGGGGGCCGGCAGATGTGCTCGCTGGCGGTCACAGTAGGCATTATGATTCAATCGTCCGCAGGTTCACCTTCCCGGACATGTTTCTTGTGTTACCACCGCCGCGAGGGGCATACTGGAGAGCTTGGATGGGAAAGAATCCTCGACACGAGACTCCGCCACACCCGCCCCGCCTCGACAGGGACGTAGATCGGAATCGAAGGCTTAGCACGGCGACACCGGGCGTACTGTGAAGGCGATACATTTACAAGTCTGGAAGTAATGCAGCAAGGTAAGCACTTCAAACGAGGCGCAGGCGTGTGCATGGGGATACGGCCCACGCCTGCGGGGGCCAGCGCAGCTGCACGGAGCGCAAATACTCTGCTCTGATGTGCTAGCAAACGGGGGAAGATGCAGCGTGGAGAGAGTGGGTTTAGCAGTATGCGTGCGGATAAGTGAGTCGTCAATACTGGCGGCCACCGGCACTGGCAGAGACGGCGGCTGTCCGGGTGTACATGAACACGTCGGTGCAGCGGCGGCAGCGTATTGGGGATCATCTGCGCGAGGACCCAGCCCTGCTGCGTGTGCTGGCGTGGCGTGATCGAGGGCCTGAACGCACGCAGGTCCTCCGTGTCCTCGAAGAACGCATCCGTTGTGCGCCGTGACCGCCGTCGGCGGCGGAGCAGGTCACACTGCAGCGTCTTGACCGCGAGCACGTCGGGCGGGATGCACGAGAAGAGCCGCCGGTAGGTCGTCTCGAGCACCATGACGTGCTGGTATATCGAGTAGCGCAGATTCAGGGTTTAGTACAGAGATAAAAAGTCCTGGCGGCGGAGGGACACAGAGAGGGACGTAGGGCGGGAAGAGAACTCGGCGGTTACGGTGCTTGCAAACCAGGATGCCTCGTCTTTCAAGAGGGGAGGACGATTGTTGGGCATAGAGGTGGGAAAGGAGATGTAATGCTGCTTCGGGTGCTCGCAGATAACTGAAATCCGCACTAAGAAATCAGACGGACTGAAAGGATTAGAGCTACTCATTCAGTCCCGTCTGTCTCGATCTTGAAACCCGATCACTGCTGGCAGAGAAACATCGAGTTCGTCGGCCAAAAGAGAAACAACAGAAGGAAGTCCCGGATTGCTTCAATGCAGCTGTACCTGCGGTAGGATCCTGCGATACGCCAAATTATTAACACTTGAACTCGTATGTTGTTCAAAAACTACGTTGGACTTCCCGGCTGTCCGAAGAGCCAATGCTCTGGCGTACGAACATCCGGGTAACAGACTCGGATCGGCGTACGAGTGGAATACAGATCAAACACTGTGTCCTGGCAGTAACCATTGGCCCATGCCGGGTCTTCACAGCGAGGAAGTCTAAATGAAGTAGAGCACCGTGAGGGTCGTTGGCTGGATCAAGAGACAACCTGCGTAAAATAAATTCAGCCTCAGATCTGGAGGTCGCTGAAGGGAACCCGTTAGTTGAAAGTTCATCGAGATTGGAGAACCTACGTCGTTTGCCTGGCGGCAAGGCAAAAAGGACGGTTGTCGATGTGATCAAAGTCGAGGCGATTCAGACCGGTTGTAAAGTTGAACGATCCGAAAAAGGCCCGCTCGTATGAGAATAGCGCCCTGTCAACATACTCGACCGCCTGCGCATATTCTACCGCCTGGTCAATTTGCATGAAATAATAATAATATATGGGATGACGAGCTACTAGTACCTTCTCTGTGTCGGAACACCTCCGCCAACTAAGAAGCGTATCCCCATGCCATAGGCCATAAAAGCCATTTGGGTCTACGTGGACGTCAGAATCAAATTAAATGCAGAGAAAAAAAACGAACCGCCGGAATACACGGTCTTCATGAACGCGAGCGCGACGCTTTTGTACTTTTTCGTGTACTCGTCCACCACCTCTCGTCCCGAGCGGGGTCCCACGTGTGGTGGGCGAGCTTATCGCCGAGCTCCTCGTCAGACAGCATACGTAGCGAAAGCCCTTCGCGCGTGGCAGTTTGGAACCAGGAAGCAGGTGGGTGGGCCAGGTTAGATCGCATTTGAAGCAGGTGCACACCGAGTGCTACTGAGTCCACCTGGCCTCAATTTGATTCCGCCGCAAGCTGGGCAAAAATTGTGGAATGCAGGCAAAAAAAACATAAAAAGCCCCATGAATCAGATTCGTTCACGGCAAGTCGACTGGTGTGAAGCTCGATGAATCATGACATACACGAAACGCTGCTCCAGCTCATTCCCCTCCGATCTGCTTTTCGACGACAAGGGCTTCGGAAATGCACGGTGAGACGAACTTGAAAGCCATGACAGTAATAGCAAGGCAATAGTGTCAGCGTCGCGTTGGAGTGGCTTACATTTACCGTTGATATGAGTTGGGGAAACACCAAATTTAGCGCAGGAAAATCGTATAGCAAGTTGGACGGGCAGCAAATTAGGACTCGGCCAAAGCAAAAAAGCTTGAGGATTTGTGGAGAGGAAAGCTCAGAAAGACTTTTGCGGTAAATGTCGATGGGCTGAGAGCAAAGGCAAAAATGTGGCAGTGCTAGATTTTATCTAATCTAAGTACACTGATGCGATGCGAAGTCACTCTGTCTACTTTGCCTTGCACTCAGGCCGGCTCGCGGGCTCGCCTTGCCTCAGCTCCCAAAAACTTTGAAAAAGCAAGAGAACTGGCCAAAAGCGGTGGTCGTTTGAGCCGAGTCGGTGCAACCATGCCCACGTTTCTCCGCAGTTTTATAAAACCTCAGAATCGCCAGGCCCTAAACTGCCTCGACCGTGGGCGGCGCCATCCTCCGGTACGGCGCTCATAGTACACCGTTTGCGCGTGCCCGCATCTGCGTGCCCCTCGGCCCTGGCGGCCTTTGTGGCGCGCCTGAGGTGGGGATGCTCCGAGAGGAGAACGGCAGCAGGCAGACAGGAGCGCGCGGGCGGGCGGGAGCACAGATGGGATGCTCGACTTGTCGCATCCTTTACGCTGGCAGTCGCCCATCCCATCCCATCCCAGGGCGCTGCGCATGAGCACGTCGCAGTGTTATGGAGGAAAGGGCGAGACGAAGATTCGCGGCATCGGGCATCGGGGATCGTGGTGGAGGAGGAAAGGGGCGCCTCGCTCTTCCCCCGCTCTTCCTCCGACCCTCGTGCGCACTGCTGAGGTGGGGTGGAAGGGACGCTCGCGACTGTACGGCCGGTAGCGGGTCTTTCAATTGCCTTCGGCCGCACCCATCGAATCTTTCACATGTCTGCGGTAGAAGAGGCGGCGGCGGCGGCCGGAATAGAGCGAGACAGGAGGAGGATGTGGAGGGTATGTGGTAGGTACGTTCCCTTTCGATTCGGCGCGGCGTTGGACTGAGGAAATTTCTCTCATCTTGCGCCCAGGAAAGAACCGATTCGGTCGACGTCGCAGTTTGGAGACGATAGTGAGACGATGCAGAGACAGGGGCGGGTGTGGACGCGCAGCACAAAGGGTGGGGAGGAAAAAATGTGGACTGCGCCCATTGTAGTATCTCGCCTTCTCGTCGAGCTACTCGCGCCGCTCGCCGTCTCTCTCTGCGCCGTCTTCGCAAGCCGCCTCGGTCGCTTTTCTTCATGGCCTCGAATCGCATAAGACCCACTTGATGCGGGACTTTCGGTACGTCTTCATTCGCATTCACTCCATACTCTAACTTACATTCCTGTAGACCGGTTGGCGCGGAGTCAGAACGAGGGAAAACAAGGCGTACCTACCCAGCGTGTGGACCTAGCTGTGTGAATGCAAGTAAGTACGTAGTAACTCAATACATCCCTTTCTTCTCTTCTTCTCCGCACCCGTTCCAACTCGCCCGACCATCCGATCTCCTCCAAGACGCGCCCGGTACCACTTCCGCCTGCAACGCATGTTCGGAACACATCGCAAGTTCTATAGTATACGTGATCTGAACGACTATCTTCAGATTTCACGCCCGGTAGACTATAGAGGCTGAAACGAGCCTAATCGCAAGTATGGATTCCCTCCGCGCGATAGATCTGCGCCGGCGTCGCGGATCTGCCAAGATTCTGCGTCAGATTTAGAAGACGGCGGGCGGCCGGAAGCTCTGAATACGATGCCAAGTCAGCGTACACGCAGAACGACTCTGGATCGGCGGATATACTTCGAGCGATCCCGCCGCGCGGAACGTGTTTTGCAGTAAAAACAGCGTCTCCCTTCGCGCACGTCTGTCGAGTCGAAAGAAACACAGGTAGTGAGAACGCGCGCAGTCCTGCGAGAGCTCGAGCGAACGCACCTTCGCTCCCCTTCGAGTTCAGTCCCAGCGCGGAGCGCGCATTCACCAGGGCGGGACGAACTGGACGCAGTACGGGGCGGGCGCTGCGCAGAGGGCAAGGTAAACAGTCCGAGCTCGTTCGGAGAACTCGGAGGGACTTACAGCCGTACATAGGTCGTTTTCGCCGCCAGCACAAAGCATCGATGGGCTGCGCGGACATTCAAATCACAGATTTTATCGACAAGACGGTGCGTGCGCTCTCCCCATCCCATTTCTTTCATCCACTGACTATTTTTCCTGCCCCCGCATCTCTCGCCTCCGTGTCCCGCTCAGCAACGACACGCCCCGGGCCCACCCATCTTCGCGGCCTCGAGGCGCGCGATACGCGTGCGCTGTGGCCCTCGAAGAGGACGCTCGATGCGGCGGCAGCAGCATGATAGACTCTGCTGCTCCCTCGACCTGGCATGCTCGTGTTGGGGGTCCACACGTTTTCCCGGACGCGTTCCTCCCTTTGCGCGAAGAGATGGGGTTCCTTTCAAGTTCTTTCCTCGTTAACTCGGCTCTCTAGGTGCAGGTCGGTCAGGCCGCCTCCTCGTGCTCGACCACAAGTAGCCTCGCTGCGCTCTCGCCCATAGTACCCGCGACGTGCATATCCCAGCGCCGCCGAGGACATCGAAGCTTCGTCGGGGAGACACTGGAGGCTGTGGCAGCGGGGGATTGCGCTCCATGGGGGCTGTATGAGGTGGCCTGACTACAGATGACACCTACCGGCGCGGAAACTCCATCCCCATGCTGTCTTGTCGCACTCCGTCCTTCGTCACCCCTCTCTCGCTGCTCTTATCGGACATGTGGCCTGCGTCTGTCCCCCCCCCTCCAGCGCTCACAGGGCCCAACGCCTCGTCGAGAAGACGCGCAACGACACAGGCAGCAGCGACGATGAGCCGCTTGCGGATTGGATTGCGATGCGCGGTAAGGGTGCGCTTGATGGTGAAAACGGCGTAGGTCGTCCTTTGTATCTGCGTCTGTCCCCCCCCCTCGCCATTCGATACAACAGCGCTCACAGGGCCCAACGCCTCGTCGAGAAGACGCGCAACGACACAGGCAGCAGCGACGATGAGCCGCTTGCGGATTGGATTGCGATGCGCGGTAAGGGTGCGCTTGATGGCGAAAACGGCGTAGGTCGTCCTTTGTGTCTGCATTCACTTCAAGTTCTGACTGCGGATGGTGCGCTTCTTGGGCCGGGCAGCAACAGGTACCGGGGCAAAATACCGATCCCTATGTTGTATTGACACGCGCGAATCAATTGCACTCCCACTGACGATCGTCTCCATGAATTACTCGTCAGAGAGCAGAATCAAGCCCACCATGCCGAAGCTCAATGTTTTTGTGTGAGTTATAAGGGCGAGGTCTACAAGGCGAACGGACAAAGAGCGCGGTTCAGCCGCCGCAATAACGTGATGGACTAACGGACTTCAGCAGATTTGACAGTCGATTCGTCGTGTCGGAGAGATGTCGGAGAGTGGAAACCCGGACTTGCATTCCTGAGAACCGAACGGAAGTCGATCGGGCTTCGAGTCTTTGCCTCTGCATGTGATTCCTACCATCTCATTGAGCGCGACTTGTCTACCGATACCAGATAAGTCGAAAAATGCAAAGATGCGGACGCTGTACAAGTCCAATCTATAAATGCTTCATCAGATTCCCACACCTGTCCAGGCTGCCTGTCACACTGCCTTGACTCCTCCCACCACAACGCACACCGTATCGATCGTATTCTTGCTTGCCATGGACAATCCCGAGACCCAAGGGCTACGCTTACTCGCACTTGGCAAGTGATGCATGATCGGACAAGGATAATCTGACTCAGTATACCATACAGACGGCGGGGGCATCCGTGGTTTATCAATGCTTATCATCCTTGAGCATCTCATGTACAAGCTCAAGGTTCAAGAAAATCTTCCTGCTGTTCCTCACCCTTGCGACTATTTTGATCTGATCGGGGGAACCAGTACAGGCGGGTGTGTACTCTGCTCATAAAATATGTGCAATCCTCAGATTTTACCAGATTGATTGCCCTGATGCTAGGTCGCCTCAGAATGAGTGTTGAGGATGCTGTGAAAGCCTATGGACAACTGGCCAAGGAAGTCTTCTCAGATGTAAAACCCCTGGGGAGTGATGGAAGATTCAAGGCTTCAAAGCTGGAGAAGGCTATCAAGGAAATTGTGAGAGCCAAATCTGCCTTGCAGGACCCAGAAGAGAGGTTAGAAGACACCCGAAACAATGCTTGCAAAACGTGTGTTTACAATATCCCATTGGAAAAAAGCTAAGACCAATACTTGATCTAGGTTTGTGTGCACAACAACTGCAGTAAACATGTCTTTGCCAGTTCTACTCCGCACATATGATACTCCTGATTATCCAGCCACAGACTGTACTATCTGGCAGGCAGGTCGGGCTACTAGTGCTGCCCCAACATTCTTCAAACAGATTCAAATTGGACGCCCTGGTCTGGAGGAAGCATTTCTGGATGGAGGCATGGGCCACAACAATCCAACAGCTGCTCTGTTATTGGAGGCCAAGGTTCTGTTTCCTGACAAGCAGATTGCATGTATTATCAGCCTTGGCACTGGGCAGCCTCATACCATCAATATTCCCAAACCATCTCTGCTGAATCGGTTTATCCCACTGGATGTTGTAAAGGCTATTCAGAAGATAGCAACAGACTGTGAAAAAGAGCACCAATCTTTTGCACACCGCTTTGATGGTGTTGCAAAACTTTACTTTCGTTTCAATGTTGAATGGGGAATGCAGGATATCCAGCTGAATCAATGGGAGAAGCTTGGTGATGTAGCGGCAAATACAAGGCAATACATACAATCTCAGCCAGTTGTAAAGCAGCTTGCAGATGCAGTGACAAGTCTTTTAGAGAAGATTGGGAGAGTCTCCACTACTAGTCTGAGTAAATATTCATTTCAGGCTTCTGCTCATGAGATTCAATTAAATTCCTTTTAGCCGCTGCAGCTGCTCTTGATGGGGTCAAGCAATCTGAAGCTGCTCTGGCTCTTGTCAGATGTCCTCCTTCCTCCCAAATATTCCAGGGCAGGCAGGATATTCTTGCAAAAATGACTGAATATTTCTCAAAGAATATTGGGACAAGACATATATATGTTCTCCATGGACTGGGTGGCTCTGGGAAAACACAGATAGCTCTGAAGTTTCTTGACACAGCCAACCATCAGCCAACTCCTCGGTATGCATGATTACACAATGCATAATTGGTAACTGCTAATTGTGATACTCAGGTTCACAAAACAGTTCTTTATCAATGCCAGTTCTCTACAAACTCTTGATACAGCCTTCAAAAACATAGCCATTGCTCACAAGATTGGAAACAGCTTGCAAGATGCTTTATCATGGCTAATTACCCAGATCGAAGAGTGGATGTTGTTGTTTGACAATGCAGATGACACAAACATCAACCTCTATCCTTTTTTCCCAAGATGCACACATGGAAATATTATCATCACTTCACGCAACCCACAGCTTGCTGCTCATGGACCTACCTCACATTCGAAAGTTGGGGACATGGAGGAGACTGATGCAATTAATCTCCTCTTGCTGAGAGCAGCCAAGGAATACAGTGCTGAGACAGCTAAAAAGGCATTAGAAATTGTGAAGGTATTTTATTTAATGACCCTGCATGCAAGTGTACTGATCTTGTCTGTTCAGGAACTTTCTTGTCTACCTCTTGCAATTATCCAGGCTGGTGCTTATATCTCCAAGATTGATTGCTTTTATCAGTATCTCTCTATCTATCAGCAGCATCGTGCCAGATTACTTCAAGAGCGTCCTGAGCAGTCCCATGATGACTATAAATGGACTGTGTATACAACCTGGCAAATTAGCTTTGAGAAGCTGAGCCCGCTGGCAGCAGAGTTTCTGCAAATGTGCTCATTGCTGCATTACAAGAACATTACTGAGGACATTTTCAAGCAAGCTGCAGCATGGAGAGCTGAGGATGAGGAGGATACTCAAACCATGCAAGAAGCTAGGACCTTCCTCCAGAATTTCCTGTCTGCTTCAGGCACCTGGGACCTGTTTTCCTTCATGCAGATATTGGCTGAAATAAAAGGATATTCACTTCTTGATAACCATGTTGGAGGCACATTTTCTATCCATCCACTTGTTCACTCGTGGTGTCAAACTACTCTGAAAGATGAACCCAAAGCTCGAGAGTGCATGACAGACATTTTGGGAATGTCAGTCAGGTTGACAGATGATAGGTTTCAGTTCAGAATTGGACTGATGCCCCATGTAGATGCCCTGATCCAAAGCCCAGCTGCAGTGAAGCCAGTGTTTCAAAGGAAATATGTGAAGATATACTTTGACTCAGGTAAATACCAGGAAGCTGAGCTTCTTGAAGCCACTGTCCTGGAGAAACAGAAGACACTTCTTGGTGCCGACCATCCTGACACACTGCTTGCTATGGCAAATTTGGCTTCCATATACAGTCAACTTGGAAGATACCAGGAAGCAGAGCTTCTTACAGCCACTGTCTTGGAGAAACGGAAGACAATTCTTGGTGCCGACCATCCTGACACACTGCTTGCCATGGGAAATTTGGCTTCCACATACAGTCGACTTGGAAGATACCAGGACGCAGAGCTTCTTGAAGCCACTGTCTTGGAGAAACGGAAGACACTTCTTGGTGCCGACCATCCTGACACACTGTTTGCCATGGGAAATTTGGCTTTCACATACCGTCAACTTGGAAGATACCAGGAAGCAGAGCTTCTTGAAGCCACTGTCTTGGAGAAATGGAAGACACTTCTTGGTGCCAACCATCCTCACACACTGCTTGCCATGGGAAATTTGGCTTCCACATACAGTCAACTTGGAAGATACCAGGAAGCAGAGCTTCTTGAAGCCACTGTCTTGGAGAAACGGAAGACACTTCTTGGTGCTGACCATCCTGACACACTGCATACCATAGCAAATTTGGCTTCCGCATACCGTCAACTTGGAAGATACCAGGAAGCAGAGCTTCTTGAAGCCACTGTCCTTGGAGAAACGGAAGACAATTCTTGGTGCCGACCATCCTGACACACTGCTTGCCATGGCAAATTTGGCTTCCACATACAGTCAACTTGGAAGATACCAGGAAGCAGAGCTTCTTACAGCCACTGTCTTGGAGAAACGGAAGACACTTCTTGGTGCTGACCATCCTGACACACTGCTTGCCATGGGAAATTTGGCTTCCATATACAGTCAACTTGGAAGATACCAGGAAGCAGAGCTTCTTGAAGCCACTGTCTTGGAGAAACGGAAGACACTTCTTGGTGCCGACCATCCTGACACACTGCATACCATGGGAAATTTGGCTTCCACATACCGTCAACTTGGAAGATACCAGGAAGCAGAGCTTCTTGAAGCCACTGTCTGGGAGAAACGGAAGACAATTCTTGGTGCCGACCATCCTGACACACTGTTTGCCATGGGAAATTTGGCTTCCACATACAGTCAACTTGGAAGATACCAGGAAGCAGAGCTTCTTAAAGCCACTGTCTTGAAGAAACGGAAGACACTTCTTGGTGCTGACCATCCTGACACACTGCTTGCCATGGGAAATTTGGCTTCCACATACAGTCAACTTGGAAGATACCGGGAAGCAGAGCTTCTTGAAGCCACTGTCCTGGAGAAACGGAAGACACTTCTTGGTGCTGACCATCCTTACACACTGCATACCATGGCAAATTTGGCTTCCACATACCATGAACTTGGAAGATACCAGGAAGCAGAGCTTCTTGAAGCCACTGTCCTGGAGAAAACGGAAGACACTTCTTGGTGCCGACCATCCTGGCACACTGCTTACCATGGCAAATTTGGCTTCCACATACTGTGAACTTGGAAGATACCAGGAAGCAGAGCTTCTTACAGCCACTGTCTTGGAGAAACGGAAGACACTTCTTGGTGCCGACCATCCTCACACCCTGCTTGCCATGGGAAATTTGGCTTCCACATACAGTCAACTTGGAAGATACCAGGAAGCAAAGGAACTCCAAGCACAATATGACCATACTGTAAGTAACAAAAACTCCCAATGATGGTTTGGGTATTCAGTGTTTGAACAGGGTAGCCCCTTGTAAAGTTTGTGATTGGGTGATTCGGCTGTTGAGCTCAAAAGTCTCAGAAAGCTGAAGGTCTACTAATAGTGGTTTCTTAAGGTGTTTGCAATGAGGGTTCTGTGGGTTGATGCCTTAGGCATCCAGTATTGGAACATTAGCTTATAATCCATATCAGCCTGCTCAAATTATGTTATGCCCATGCACATCTGGCTCCATTCAGATGCTCCATCCCTCCATCCTCCAGATCCTCGGATCCATTCCTCTGTCCATCCAGACGCGATGTCTGAACTTTGGACACACATCCAATCAACTTGCTGATATGTCTGGCCTTGTCTGTCAATGCACGCCTTTGGGGTTTTCATGCAATGAAGATTTACTGAGTGTTTCCCCATTTTCTGATCCTATGACTTATGCCCCGTATGCTTCTGTAAGGCTGCTGCTTCAACCTTACTACATTCCTCTGCACCATCCAACCTCTCCCATCGTGGATTGGTTCAGCCTTTGCTGTCTGCATCACATCGCCACTGTTCTGTGCTATCGCACTTCACTACCGCTGTTCATGCCGTCCTCATCGTATTGCTCCTGCCGATCCCCTTCAGCCTTGGCTTAGCACACCAATGCCTCAGTCCTCATTGCTCCTTGCAATCCTGCATTGTATCTTCACCACTACCACTGACTGAACATCATTGGCCTCAATCTTATTGCCTTTTGACTGATCCTCATTTGGCCTTCAGATTTCCTTATCATTGACTCACCCATATTCCTCCTCAATGATCACCTATACCACTCTTCGACATCCTACCTTTTACATTGCCGTTGTTGAGTCCTTATTTTACATTCTGATTTATATCTCATGTTACATTCTATTCCTGTTACGTATCTGTCTGCACATTGATTGTGATTATGTACTTTACTGATAGCATCTTCTCTTCTTGGTCTTGACCACCATGTACCTTTCCTAGTGGCTGCTCTTGAATGACCACACTATTGTTCTGTCATTCTTGGCTCCTCTTAGTTCTGTCTGGCCGACCCCTCTAGTGTTGACTGCCTCCACAATACGGCAGCCTTCCAGCTTCCCTCTTATTGTCTTCATTGTCTTCAGCAATACTTATTGTCTTTTGCTTACTTCCTTCTACATTCGGACTATCTCCGTATTAGTATAAATACATATTTACCTCTGGTGTAACTTTAGTTGATAATTAATGTGCTTTGCCTCCGCATCACTCTATTGTCCAATCTCTGCCTTCTTTGACTCTGTTGCAAAGAGATAGTTGGTGTACCCACTTGCCTTAGTGGTCTCCCTTTGTATCTGGACCTTCGTCTGGCCGTTCGTCCGTCTTCTGGCCATCTGTCTCTTTGGCCGCTTGGCTCTGTTTTCTATCTGTCCGGCTTTCCGGTTCTCATCCAACACAAATATAACAGTATTATCAACCCAACCTAATTTGGCTTCACCATGTCCAACAGCCATCTCGTTCCAACCCCTGAGGTACAGAATTGTCGGCACACGAACCAGTTCAGTGTGATCGTTCCAATCCAAGTACCTGGGCAAGTTCTTGCTTTCAACCCACCCACTGGCATCATCTCTTCGCCCCAGGATTCTTGTGCTCAGGCTCAGCCCCATTTTGAACAGGACGTTCAGCCTCACCCGAAAGCTCCGACCATGTGGTCTCGGCCCTGGCGTGGAGCTGCCTTGCAACCCTGGCAGTTCAGCTTTTTTCTGACCAGTTCTCACTATCCCGGTTCAATGTTTCCTTAGGTGATGGATTTCAACGAGTACAAAGAATGCTCAGGTGCTGGTAGCATCCATTCCCCTTCTCCTGCACATTGTCGCTTATCATTCCAACCAATGCAAACCCCGCCTATCGTGGAAGTCCCTGAGGAACAGGATCCGTTGGAGGAAATTCCTCTGGCAACTTTGGTTCGCGTCAACAAGGGTAAAGGTAGAGCAAGTCCTGGACGTTTTCCTGATCCCGCAGATCAACCACCCGCTAATTCTCCACCCAGTTCAACACCTGTTCCATGCCCGGGCCTGTTCAGACCTCCTGGTCCTTCTGATCCTCTATGCGGAAGTGGTGATGGCAGATCCGGAGATGGGGGTCCGCCTCCTGGCAGTCCTCCTCCATCTCATCCATACAGATCTGGTGCACCCACACCCAACCCAGGACCTAGTGGCGGTGGAGGTGGTGGCAGTGGTGGTGGCAGACCTTTTGGTCTGGCTGTGCCTCCAGGTCCTCCAGGTCCCCCCGGTCCCCAAGGTCCTCCAGGTCCCCCCGGTCCCCAAGGTCCTCCAGGCCCTACCAATTACATTCCTGCTCCGAACAACCTGCAGCTTGATCTCACTGTGGCAGCAAATGGCACAGGCGATGGCTCTCCCTGCACAGAACTCAGTTGCTCCTCCCTGCTCCACCTGGCTTCTCAGGCTCCAGACACCTTTGATGGTTCAGTTTTTTTTTTTTTTTTTTGGGTGGTACAATCGGGCCAATAAGCAACTAACAATGGGTTAGCCCGCAGAGGCATGTATAAGGTTCAGATTGTAAGATCCAGGGAGAAAGACACACCAGCCAGAGTAATGCAACAACTGCATGCCCTTGCAGTGATAAGCCGTGAAACGGACCATGGGTGAAATAGCAAGGAATTTGCCGATTTCTACCTTAATCACATAGCACGCTGCTCCAAAGGATTAGCATAAATCCTATATGGCTAATCAGGGCTTGATCCTGCATGAGGACCTTAATCAAGTCCGCCTGGGATGCATCAACTGGAAAGTTCATACTGGTTGACATCCATGATTAAGGGTTTTATTTGCCAAGATTAAGCATCACTGCTTAATCAAGGCATCGCGGGGCCCACAAACAACATGGGCGATATTAATCATCCTCTCTGATGATCTGGGGCACCACTGTGGGGTCTTGGTTAGGTGTTCTAGTACTTTGTTGTGCTTGATTTACAGAAGGGGCCTTGCGTGATGGATCAGGTGACTCGGGTTTAACAGTAGCTGGTTACCCCGGCTGTGGTTGGACTTCGCTTATCAACTATCCGATCATTGTTGCCATCCTGATTTGGTTACTTGGACCAGGCCAGGACGGTAACTCACATATCTCCACAACCACTTGGCGGTTTGGGATGATTAAGGTACTGGCTCAGAGCCAGTACCTGTGTCTACCTAAAACTGAAGGTCCTGAACGGGGGACAAGAGGATAGAAGATGGGACTGTCTACACGATCAAACAGGAAGCAGTCACACTGGACACACTCAAGCATTAAGGGGGTCGACACACGAGGATCCTATATATTTACCCACACGTGATTAACTATGGACACCTTACTCATATACCAGCAAGTAGACTAATCATTGTATTGTAAGCGTAATTGTACAGTATATAAAGAGGAGGTTTTGGCATGGATAGGCACTGAACTTTCTGTCCCTAAGAGCAGTAGCCTTTACCGGATACTGCTTGATAAACTACGGAGATTCGGGACTTGTCACCCAGGACTGACTTCGTTAAGAAGTTTTGTTTCATCTGCACAACTCAATATCAATTGTTGACTCAGGATCTTGGGATTGGAAACGGTTAAGAAGCTAGAGAGAGCTTATTAGGATTGAGAACACGGCACTGCACTACAGTAGCCTTCCATTGGAAGGCTTATTATTTGGGATTTGGAGAACACGGCACCTTGTTAGGATTGGGATTGTTGGCTCAAGCTTCTAAAGCTTATCAACTTGATTTGTTGGCTTAGGCACTCATTTGGCATTGCTCAAAGAGGTCTAATACTCTAAATCAATCTGTGCACTTCGGACTAGACCTCTTAAAACAGGCTTGTTCCTCGCAACCTTTGTTGGATTATCTGTGCTCCTTGAACCTTCTTTAAGTGTTCGAAAGACCTGTACTCGGCGGCACAGTCTAAACCATTCAAGGGGAAATTAGGTAGGATTTGGTTAGTAGTTGTGTTTTTGCCTTAATCAAGCAACTCGCATTCTGCTCGTTGGGTCTTGATTAAACTAGTACTGCTGTTGTAGACACTGAGCAAGCATTTCAGCGGCGAGAAAGCAATTGCCACACTTCTTCAGCATCCTCCTCTGGCGAATCACTAGAGATAAAAACTCTTATGTTTCAGAGTGATTGAAGTGTTTCCCCGATGAGAGTATTGTCTAGTTGAGACCAGGTCACAGGAGTTGCATACCAGTCGTGTTACGACCATACACATTCCGATCCCTTTCCAGCTGTTTATGGCCCCGTTCTGATTGCAGCCTGCCTTACGGCCGTTACATCCATCCTCGTTTTCTAGACGCAACTTGTCCTTCCGGCTCACGTCCAATCCAACATGCTGTTGCGTTGAAATGGTGCACTTGATATACAACTAGAAATAGCTTAGATTCGGGCTTGCACAAAACAACCACAAAACCACCACTACAACAATCTACCCTTCTAAAGATGTAAGTGCTTCTCTTTGTGAGTTCGGGTCCAGGCCGTAGTATGCGACCAGCGGGTTTGGAACAAACACAATTCGACTGCTAGACTTCAACAAAGCCGTTCAACAACACGCTAGCACTGCGCAGCTGCCAACAACAATACCGCTAGCACCTGGAATGGGCAGGGGTTTATGGGTTGGATACAAGGTGGCTGGATCGCTAGATCGAGGGCATGTCATGAATCGTCTTTTCATTTTACTTCCAGAACCCGAACAACCCGAACAACCCAATCATTGATCAGATCAACTATCTGATCAATCGAACCAGGATACTGTTTTAGGATCCCTAACGGTTTTGATCGGTTCCCCGACCTTCGGGTTCCCGATCGCCCCTCTATGTTCATATACCCCTTCATTTACTTCATATTAATCTTGTCTGTTGCCATTGGACACTGTACCTTAATTTACAACCCCTAGGGACTTTAGTATATAAGCTGTAGTTAATTCCCTGTACTTTACACTATTCTAGTCTAAACTCCAGGCTTATTTGTTTGGAACTCTTTGTGCTTCAGTTGCCTTCGTCACCTCAGAACCCGGAATCTGCTCTGTGCTGACAGGGCACCAGGGCAGAGTATGTAGGTTTGTGAAAATCCTCGCAATGGGGTACCCAGAGACTATTGAGGCTAACAACAAGGGGACTTCAATCCTCAAGCAACAAGGCAGTCCTCAAGCCGCTGACCTATTCCTTAATCAAGAACAGGAATGTTTCCACTTTGTATTGGCAATAGACACTATAAGCATCCAGCTAGTGACCCAACACACTACGACAGTGCTTCCGTCAATATTGGGGTGAAGGCGAAGTAACTGACAAGTTACAGTCGGTCTAGAGGTGGGGGCACCTAGTCCGTCTTCTTCTTAGTGGGCTTGAGTCAACACACAATCACCTAGCAGGTGATCCAACACACTACGATAATATCGGGGTGAAGGCAAAGCTGCTAGCACAACTGCTAGCTGGTTCTCGAAGAGAACACCCTTTGGTTTTATACGTGAAGACTTCTCGAGTCAACAACAGGAACCTCAACTTAAGATCTCGACGTGTCCAGAGTCAACAGTATTGATTCCAATAAAGCTACTACTTGTGAAGTGTGTTACAATCTCCACTAGCAATCTGAGACCACCTGCACCAACTTTGTACAAAGTTAGGGTGTAATAATCTGAGGTTCTAGCCTGCTCTGTGCTCCCTTTATACTACTGAGGTCCATGGTACATGTGATAAACAGAATGAATAATATAAATGAGTGAAAATGATGTGATGGATACAACAACCAATGAAGGTTTTATGATGGGTCTATGCCAAGCAGAACAGCCACACTGATCCGCTAGCATCCATTTATGGGTATCGTGAGTGATTCCTCAGTGTGATGCAGGTTCCGTAGGCCTCGCCAGGCTGGAGGTAAGCGCGCACGGATATCGTATCCGGCGCAGCTATGTGCGACGGGAGGCGCCGACTCGGGCCCTCCCCGTGTTGTAACCCTTCATCTAGGGCCCATGTCACCCTTGGATGGGGACTCCGCAGCACCGAGACTGTGGAGCAGTTATACGCGTGCTCAGGCATTCAGCGGGTCCGGGGCGGGGGGTTCCCTCCAAGTAGAGATTCACGACATAGTAGCAGATTGCAAGTAAAAGATAGATTATCTAAGTACTGATCCTGGATCAACTACTCACATAATACTGTATATGTTGTAGGTAGAATTAATATATGTACAATACTGTCCTCGCGCGGTGTCGTCTAGCAGCGTCCTATCTGTACCCTGTCACAGAGCCCCCCACGCTGATAGCGTGCACTGCGCCTGCTACCAATTCTACAGCGCTCTCCAATCTCTTTACGCTCCGTTGTGGAGGCGAGAATCTAGCCCTGTAGTCTCAGCTCCCGTCTAGCGCCTTGTTATATCCGTGTCGGAAAAGGCCGGAAGGACGGAAGGCCGGAAAGACGGAGATGGCCGGAAGTGATACCACGAAGGTGAGCGGGTACACCAACTAAGTTGGCTCAGAGACGGAAAGACGGAATAAGACCACGGAGCAATGCGGAGGCAAAGCACGTTAATTTTCAACTAAAGATACAGTAGAACATAATACGTATTTATACTAAATACGGAGATAAGTCTAATGCGGAAAGAAGTATATAAAAGACAATAAGAACAATAAGAACAATAAGAGAGAAGCATAGTTGCATAAGTCATATGTTTTGATTTGGGGGAACACTCAGAAGACCTTCATTGCGAAAACCCCAAAGGTTGTGCGTCAACGGAACTAGCCGGAGCATCAGAAAGTTGGTTGGACCGTAATGGCCGTAACCGTAAACGGAAAGGCCGTAAACGGCCGGAAAGTGCATGATCGTAACATGCCTAGTGGGGCCCCATGCCGATGTTGTTGTTGTCCTCGGTGGTCCAGCGTCGCGGGACATCATCCATTTCGTAGTTGCCGTCCCCCTGCACTGTGTCAGGAAGCTCCTGATTTTCTGGAGCTTCCTCTCGACCGACCAAGTGAGAATCCCGCTTGATGCAGCTATGTTAAGCGCAAACAAGGGCGACTCCGTCTCGACGTCCGGCATTTCCACCTCAGAGGACTCCGTCACCTGGGTTCCTATCTCCTCCTGCATCGCCGCTTGCATTGCCTCGAGCTCTTGTTGCAGACATCCCGACCTCTTCCCTCGGCGCACCCTTTTTCCCCCTGTCACCTCTTGCATCACGCTCGATGAACCTTCCCCGTCCCCCTCCGCCGCAGTCCAGCGACGACTAGTTTGACGTCCATCCTGTTGTGGCGTTTCACGATTGAGGAGGACCGTGAAGCGTGGTGGGATACTGCTGGGGTCGGGGCGTGTGGCCAGGAGACCGGCAAGGGTCTGATGCACTTGTTTAGAGCCACAAGGTCCGCGCGGGGGAGTAAGGTTAGTGGGTCCCCGCGATGAGGACGGCCCGGTGATGTTCGAGGATGAGGGTGAGGGCGCTAAGCGATCCAGGAGTGAGGGAGGCAGCGCCAGGCTTAGGCGCTCAGTCAAGGATGGGACTGGGTTGGTTAGCCTCGACTCCAAAGGAAGTTTACGAGGTCCAGGGCGAGGGGGAGAGGGAGCCAACAGCCGCTCTTCCAGAGTCGGTCGCACCACACCCTTCCCTTTATTGTGCATCGCTCTGGGCTCCATCGGGGGCGACGGAAGGGGCGGTCGGCTGCCGCCGGCCGTATCCTCTGCAGCGACGCTGGGATGTACTCTAGGAGGCGGTGGAGCCACCCAAGGTGTTTCCTCCACAGAGGAAAGAACAGTAGATTCCGCCTCGACCTCTGGAGGCGATGGTGACATCCTAGCTCCGACAAGCTCCAAGTCCGGCTGTGCAATGGGCGCGCTCGCGGTTTCCACGCTGACCTCTTCGGTTGTCTCCCTTGGAGGAGGAACGGAGGCTTGAGAGTCATCAACCGCATCCCAATCCAACTCCAGAGACCCCTCCCATTCCGGAGCAGCTTGAGGAGCGCTCACGGCCAGAGACCTCTCTCCTTCCGAAGCAGCTTGGGAAGCGCTCACGGCAGGTTGGATTGGGAGGTGTACGGTGGCAACCTCCTGCTCAATCGCGACGGCGGGGGCGTATGGAGGAGCTGGAGTGTTCTCATCAAAGTCATCCTCGCAACTCATCCACCTCCATGCCCTCCACCTTCTCCGAAGAGATCATCTCCTCATCCTCCATCTCCCGATCCTCCACTACTAGCATCTTCTTCCCGCCAACGAGGGGCAGCCGTGAAGGATGAGGCGCCTCCGCTCTTTTGTTGCGGTCCTTTGCTTCGCCGTCCTGGGAGGGGTACATCCAATGCAACGGTTTCTTCAGGATCCAACGATTGCCGCTCTCTACAAAGAACGGGTATCGAGGCACGGGGGACCCAAAGTGTTCCCAATCCAGAAGACCAAGGGGAGGATCAAACTTGCTGAAGTACAAGCGTCTTCCAAGAGAGCGGTCGTACCAACACTTGGACTTGATGTTGACCTTCTTTCCCTGGTAGATCCAAGCACGCTTATTGTTTACTTTGCCTAGCTCCCACTTGTCCCATTTGCCCTTCCAGTTACGGGGAATGGTCGGAGGGGCAATCCAGGGCACTCGGTCCTCAACGATGGTCCGCCTTTCCACTGGTGGGGCCTCCAGACAATCGTCTGAGGCGGCAGGAGCGGGCAGGACGTAGACGGGAAGCTGGGGAATACGGAATACGGGGGCTGAATCTTCCCCCGATTCTTCATCTTCCGACTCCTCATCTTCCTCCGAATCCCCGGGTGCTGCTGAAATAAGTGCTCCCAAGGCCGATCTAGCTCCTCCTCCCGCAACCATCCTAGCCCCGGGTGCTGCTGATGCAATAAGCGCTCCCGAGGCCATCCTCGCTCCCCCTCTCCCGGCGGTCATCCTAGCCATCTGTGGACGAGGGCGAGGTACCCACGGCGGGCAAGAAGTCATGTACACGGAAGAGGACCTCTCCTCATTCCTAGGGTCCGTAGGCACATGTTCACCTCGCCCATCCTCTGCACGGAATAGAGAGTCCAAACGACCCTGGCTCTCCGCAAGCAGCTGGTACGTATTGTTCCGTATCAGGTAAACGACGTCGGTGCCTTCTATGAAACTGAAGAAGGTAGGAGGGCGGGGCACCGCTGAGCGCAGTACCGGAGTCCTCCGGAGGAAACTCATGCACGATGAAGCATGGTACCCTCTGCTTCATGAGATGCAGCACGCCAGCCTCGGTCATGCCGTTGACCCACAAACCCAGCCAATCGTCGTTTGCAACGGGCATGGTGACTTCCTGTAGGTTCACGACGGTCATCAGCGCATCGTCTTTCTGCGCTTCGATCATTCGGATCCAACCCTCCATCTCTCTGAGGCCTCTTTGGAATGCCACTCCCAGATCCACCGCATCATCCCATCTTCTCACACCTAGCAGCGACTGGAAGCGCGCTCCGGTGCAATAGGACGGTTTTGGTTGCCCAAGTGGAGGAACCGGGGTCGGAATCTGGAACTAAGATTCCGCAGACGGATTTCATGTGTGGACATGATGCTCCTCAGACCCTGCACAAAAGACGACTCCCAGACTCCTTCAGACGTGTTCCTCAGAGAACTATTCCATCCTTCCATCAAGGGCTGGAAGGCTTGGTACGACAAGTCATTGGGAGGTACCGCCGCGACTCGTCGGATGAAAGCCCAGTGGGAGGTCGCTTCGAGGAAGTACTGAGGGCTGTACAAGCAATCGTGTTGCCCGTATGTCCCGTTGTATCGCCGCTGCAGCACCTCTTGCGCTGCTGTGGTGGCCGGCCTCGTGGAGCGCTCACCCGGAAGAAAGGGGAGCTGCTGTGAGTTCGGCGACCACAGCTCAAAAACGACGTCCTCCAAACTACTACAATTCTGGCGGAGAGGGAGGGGAATTGTTTCAGGTCGAATGTCATGGCCGAGTTGATGTTGGGCATGTCGTAGTACCCCGCTGTGCAGGATACACGGGAGTGACTGTACTTGGGGTTGCTGGATGAAGACATGTTGATAGTGTAGATTGAAGTTGCTTGCTCGGGTGATGCGTGATGCGCTCACTTGGAAAGGAGCAGCGGGCGCACACTGAGTTGGTGGGAGTTAGAGAAAGAAATGAAAACGTCGAGTCACCGAGCACGTGCTATATCTCCCACGCATGGCCCCACATGAGCGCTCGGCACTCATCGGACTTCTTCGGCCGAGTCTTTCGCGCTATCCTAAGTCAACTTATAAAGCCGCAAATACTCCCTTTTCAGCGCCGGCACATTTCTCAAATCTCTCTCGGAGACCCAAGTGTCATCAGCCGGTCCGTACCCTTCCCAGCGGATCCGGAACATCCTCTGATTGCCATCCTTCCTGGGACGCACCGCATGCCCCAGAATAGCCTCCACCACATATTCCCTCTGACGCCTTCAGATACTCCCGTGTATCTGGCAGCTTGGTCCTCTCCCCCAGCTCCTCCTTGGACATATGGTACTTGCGCAAATGCTCCAGGTTGAAGACAGGATGCATGGAATAACTATCCAGTAATCGCAAGCGATAAACAACCGGATTAATCTTCTCCATGACCTCGAAGGGACCGATGGTGCGCTGCACCAGTTTGCGACCCGTTCCCTGCACGTCGACCAACTCCAACGAGTGCGGATTCACCAGCACGTGATCCCCTTCCTCAATACTCTCTACAGGACACCTGCTTTTATTATAAGCGTGAGCCTGTTTCTCCTGTGCCAGCACTACTGCGTCCCGCGCGCCTTTCTATGACTCTCCAGCACCTCTATGAGTCCTCCCCTTTCTGGCTAGGCAGGAAGGGGCGAACAACGGGGTCTCCTCCGGGGTTTATAATTCCAGCGGCTCCTCTAGGGTGATGGCCGAATAGTAGGAAGTTAGGACTGTAGCCTGTAGAACTATGTACGTTGGAGTTATAGGCAAAAGCGATTTCCCCGAGCCACTTCGCCCACGACGAACGATCTGCAGTGACATAAGCGCGCAACATCTGTTCTATCGTAGCATTGAGGATCTCTGTCCTGCCCGTCCATCTGTGGATGATGCGCTGAGGACAGCGCCAATACACTTCCATATTGCAAAGTGACCGATCTCCAGAACACGGTGGCCCATCGCTTATCTCGATCTGAGATAATACGTTCCGGCATTCCGAAGACATTCACTACCCTTTCTACAAAGAAGGCAGTGAATCCTTCCTGCGACAGGTTGGTGTGGGTTAGGATCATGACGGAAAACCTCGTCAATTTATCCACGATCACCAAGATGGCTGTGAACTTTTCCTTCCCTGACAGTGGCAGACCCGTGATAAGATCTAGGGAAACGGTGGCGAAGGGACGAGGAGGAATGTGGGATGGTCTTAATCCACCCATCTTCTGCCGATGGTCCACTTTGATCTTCTGGCAGATATCACAAGTTGAGGCGAATTCATCCGTGTCCTTCGTTAGGGACGTCCAGAAGAATAACTCCCGCAGGCAGTTAATGAACTTGAACGGGCCGGCGTGGGCGCTCTCGTGTGGAGATTCATGGATCCATCTCAGCACGAACTGGATCTTCGATCGAGGAATACACAACCAATTTTTCCAGTCCGCGTCCACAAAGTATAGCAACCTGTCTCGGCCTTTTTGGAAATGAGATGGTGTAAGCACCTTCTCCAGACTGGTTGCTTCCTCCGTGTACTGATCTCTGAAGTACAGATCCTCCTTATACCCTTGGATAAATTCGTCCTTCACTTCTTGAGAGACCGATACTAGTAGGTGGGAGTGTTTGTTCCAGTCTTCCTCATCCTTGTCTGGCTTAGCTCCCGCTGGATAGGTCCAGTGGTCCGCCTGCTCGAAAGGGAAGGGGTTGTCCAGTGCAGCGACATCATTGCGCTCTTGGACTTCCTCCCTCGCTCTCAGCATTCCCTCCTGGTCCGGTTGCAGCGATGTCATCGCGCTCCTGGACTTCCTCGTCTGCTTCCTCCTTCGCTTTCTGCCTCCTCGTCTGTACTGGAAGCACGCACTTGTCCACTACATCTTCCCACCACCAAATCACAAATGCAGCCTTCTTGGCTGGCACAAATGTTCCTCTGTCTTCCATCCGCTGCGCCTGTTCTTGTCTCTCCTCGTCCGGAACTATTGTACCACGCACGTCCTGAACCGGAGACTTGTGCGGCGGTGATTGATGTGCTCGGAACCTATATAAGAAACACACAAATAACCCCACTTGACTCGAGAGTGGCGCAGAAACAGTCCAGAGACTGTTCTAACAACCAACAAACAAATCAAACAGCAATATATGCACGTTTCCAAAGATCCCGACGAGTTACAGCCCCTAGTACAGGGCCTTGTAAAGGTGTAGGGAGAGGTTTGTATCTCAAAGAGACTTGAAGAGCAAGCCGCGTAGAACGTGTTTCTAGACACAGTGGAAACGTTGTTTCCAAACAAGTTAGATTTATAACTTCGCAGCGTGTGTGTGTGTGTGTCCAAACGACAGAGAAACAAGTTTAAAGTAGTCCGTAGACTCAAGTAAGGCCCCTAGTTTATAGGTCAAGAACGTTCACAGAGCTTTCCCTAAAGAGGTACTTTCTGAGCAACGCCAGCAGTCACGTTTCCAAAGTTTTCCGTTGACGGTACTTTCTGAAACCCGCTCCGCAAACAACAACAATAATGTTTCTTTCAACAGAGTCCCAGTTCCAACAGATTCTCAGAGTTCAGACAGTTTCCAGGCAAAGCCCAAGTGCGTTTCCAGAATAGTATATGATTCAGAAACAATTAAGATTTCGACTAATAGTGCTACTCTATAAGAGTGCGTTTGCCGAGGATCCCAGATCAACCCAATGTGCAAGCGTATAGCCTACTAGTTTGGGGGAAGATGCTGTGTCCATCGTAGAAACAACCCTCGGATACTTATACAACCGCCAAGACACTGTTACAAAGCCCAAAACACAATCCCAATTGAGTCAAAAGTCTGTTTATCCGCCTCTTTACCGTGTTTTCCGTTGGTTGTTCTTCCGAGCGTCGCCTCCCATTGGTTCCCCACTGCGAGCACGCCATGTTCCCTTGCCAATTACGAGGCAGGAACCCGCAGCAGCACCCCTGTATTATTCAGAGGATGTGTCGATCACCGATAGATCGGCACTGCATCTCGTTCGACCTGTTTCTGCTTCAACTCAAGTCTCCCCTTGGTTCCAAGCACGGAACTTGATAATACTCCTTTGTAGGCTTCGGTAGATACCCGTTCTCTAGGGTTTCCCAGAAAGGGTTCTTGAGAACAAACCTTAGAATGCCTTTAGAGTTGTGATCCAGATCCACAGAATAGCCGACCACCTGTTTCGGTGTATCTGCATTCGATGGAAACCGGCAACTCTGGCAACCGAAACACTCGTGACCGAACACGACCCCCTAGCGTCTCAACACAACACAACCATTGCCAACTCCCGTTCCTTTGACCCGTTTTCCGTTGTTTAAGTGAATGTTGGAAACAAGTCAAAAGAAGTTCCTTGACTTATTATCTGGCTGCACGTTTCCCCTTACAGTTTTCAGGGCGAGACTAGCCAATGGACGTTCTAATTCCTTAGAACATCCACCGTTTCTCAGTGGTTCGCCCAACAGCTACAGGAACCAGTACTGTTGCATAGAAACAACAGTTTCAGCAATGAGCACGAATCAGAAACACGCAAAATTACGTGTATCTAACCATGGCCCAATTACTGGCTTATCAGTGGTGCTATCGGCAATCTTGATTAGAGGGTCGATGTTGTTCGAATGTACTCGCCCCGGCCTATGAATGATCTTTAAGCCGGGGTAGGCCACCAAATACTGCCCCCCCACGCCCGCGAGTCTCTTGTTCGCGTTCTCGTACACTCTCGCCCACTGCAACGCGGGCATGGTCCGTCACCAGGATGACCTGCTCTCCTTCTATGAAAGGTTGGAAACGCACTAGTGCTTGCATAGCGCCCAGTGCTTCTCTCTCCGTCGCGCTGTAGTTCCACTCTGCGGACTTCAGGCTCTACTCCAATAGGCAATTACACGTTCCACGTGAACCACCATCTCGTCCAGCGTTGCCCCCCACACATCCTCCAATTCCACCTCCTTCACCTCCTTCATCAGCGTCGTGAATAGCTTGGGCACCAGTTCTCTCGCGTCCCATGCGGCCTGGAGTTTATCGTAGGCCACTGTACCCTTCAAGTCAGACACTTGTTGATCGGCTGCACCTGCTGCAGACTAGATCCTATCGCATAGTCTGACGCGTCCGTGTACAGTCGGTACGGGAGTCCTTGGATAGGGTGCCCCAGTATTGGCGCTGCCTGATAACACGTCCTTCGCCTGCAAGAAAGGGATTTCGTGCTCCGCTTTCCATTCCCATCTCGCTCCTTTCGTTAGCAGGGAGAATAATGGTTTACCACGAAGGCGTTATAGTAGGGGATGTAGGCTGAGAAGTAATTGACCATGCCCAAGAACTCTGTAATTCGAGCACAGAAGATGGTCTCGACAGCTCTTGGATGGCGGCTACCTTCTCTTTGTGCGTTGAAAGGCCCAGTCTGGACACCTTCTGCCCAAGAGTAGTATCGACGAGTAGCCTACAAAGCATTTCTTCGGCTTCCAACGTGATCCCAGCAGCTGCTTATAGCACTCAGGACTTTGTCGAGATGAACTATATGATCCTCCCAACTCTTCGAGAACACCACTATGTCGTCGATGTACACGAGGGTGAAGATCCACAGGTAAGGCGCTAGCACTCCCTGCATGATCCTCTGGAATATGGAAGGTCCGTTCCGTAATCCGAATGGCATGCGTTTGAATTGCCATAGCCCTCGGTGAGACCTGAAGGCCATTTTCTCGCGGGCTTCCTCTTCCATTTCCACCTGAGTGAAGCCCGCTAAAAGCGTCGAAGGAAGAACAAAAACCTGCGCCCCTGACAGTGCTTGTATAATATCGGAACTGTCGGGGAATCGGGAATTTGTCCGCGATGGTCTTCTCGTTAAGCTTGCGATAATCGACCACTAGTCGAGGTTTCCCATTGCGGAAAACCACTACACACGGTGCCCCCCACGGGCTGACCGAGGGTTCAATTACTTCGCGCTCAACCAGAGGTTCCATCTGCTTATCGATCACTTCGCGCTTCACGGCGATGCCGCATACATCAGTACCGATATCAGCTGCGTCCCAGGTTTCAA
Organism: Mycena olivaceomarginata; assembly: GCA_029378375.1. Lineage (NCBI taxonomy): Eukaryota > Fungi > Basidiomycota > Agaricomycetes > Agaricales > Mycenaceae > Mycena > Mycena olivaceomarginata. Next base: position 2,103 of record JARKIC010000586.1, on the reverse strand, counting down.
CGGAATGGGAGCTTTATCCTCCACATGCCCTAGGTGCCCCCCGACTCTGAACACAGCCGAGTTATGGCGCAGAACTTCGTCTAGCTACGGGCGTATATGCTCTGGAACGTCCGGACCCAGATTGACCAGCTGAGCTACATCCTCGCCTTCCTTCACTCCTTCGAAATCTCCAGGGCAACGCTGTCATCTTCGGTCCCCAGCCTCATCCTCTTCCAACTTATCCTCCGTCCCAAGCTTCTCCCTTGGCAAGCTATCTGGGTCTTGCGCGCGCTGCGTTTCCTGAATTACGCACGCCAGCGCTTCCGCGGAAGCCACGAATTTCTCCCTCTGTTCCTCGTCCTTGGGGTATCTGCGTACTCCGCAGGATCGTGCAGACGGCCTACTATGTCGCCGGCTCGTATGTACCAAGGTCGAGTGCTGGGTTGGCAATAGGAGAAATGGAGGATCGGAACGGATGAGAGTGGAAGGAGCAGCCATGACGCTCTCGTCCTCGGTGATATTACGACCTTCTCTACCAACCATTCCTCCTTCCCTTCGAAGGGGCCCGTAATCGGAACGTTGTGCACAGTCCCAGCGGCAATGAGCGTATCCTTCATTGCTAATACCGGGGGCGCTTCCAACTTCTCCTCTCTGCGCTTCCGGGCCTTGGATCGTTGGTAGGTCTTGTGCCAGACTCTGGGAAGTAGGCGCTTCATGGACTTAGCCATGCTTGCTTGCCACATCTTGAAGCCCAGGTCGACCGAGTGCACGGATGAGGCCGGTATGATATGACGGGACTGCCCAACTTGCACTTCGCAATGTCCGGTGGCCGAGCGCCTGATGCCCAATTCGTAGGCGGACTGGAAGTCCTCCCTGAGGAGGAGAGGGACTTCATGTTCCTCACGACGTAGGCTTCAAGATCGAAATGGACCACCTCTCCTTCAGCCGAGACCATAAAGGGAGCACTTGACGTAGCCTAGGACCTTCGCTTGACCCGTAAGTAAGATGGTATGGGACATGTGAATTCCTTCCTTCGGCTTGGGCAGTCCTAGGAATCTCCAAAACTCTGACATCAAGGTTATATCAGCTCCAGAGTCCAGACGCGCTTTGATCACTTCATGCAGTAAGGATCCCACACGGACTTTGACGTGCAAGGCCCGCGCTCCCAAAGAACCGAGGCCATCCCGAAGTTGACGGGCCTTACGAGCTTCGTATATGGTGAGGCCGTCGCTGTCCGTGCTCGAGGGAAGCTCAGCGACCTGAGCGGCCTTGTGACGGGGAAGTATACTAATGGGACACGACGAGCGTACTTGCGTATATAATGGACTTATACATATAATCGTAGTACTATTACGTACACATCATTAACGTAATAGATCATCTTTATCTTTGCTTTACACTACAATGTGCGAAGACTGAAGACCTATCGGGGACCACCCCACAGCCGCCCTGCCTGCCTGAGCACGCGTATAACTGCTCCACGACACCGGTGCTGCAGGAGGTCCCAGGTGTGGGTCACACACCCCCTGGTCGATGGGTTACAACGGTGGCGGGCGCCTGAGTCAGCGGCCCCCGGCCTCAAGCCTCGCGAGTGCTGCGTCCACGGACTGCGCGCTCGTGAGCCCCTCTTCAGCAACATGAAGCCTATGAGACCGCATCACAATGGAGCCCACCGCGAGGGCTTCACACAGCTGAAGAGGTATTCGCACTGATCCAGCGCTCCTCGAGGAGCTGCTGGAGCGTCGAATGTCCCTCCCCCTACGTCGAGACGCTTCGCAGCAATTCATTCTGCGGCGACACCAAGTCGCGACGTCGACCTCGACAGCGGGCGGGAAGAGACCCGAAGTCAGAGCGCTTATGCTCCAAAGCACAGCAGCTAACTGACGACGGGGGCTAGCTCTCCCTCCCTACCTACACAGCAGCTACTGTAAGTGGCGCTCGTGCGAGGAGAAGAGAGCAAGACACCACCGAGCGGCCTGCTCCGACTCGCAGCTGCTAGGTGCCTCCGATCACGCCGGTGTGATCGGAATCACGTGATAGCTGGACTCTTACGAATCTTTCTCTCAAAGTCCACCCACTTGATGTGGGCGGCGTCTTTGCCCGAGGAGACAGGCGTTGGAGCAG